>VZUA01010904.1:19022-32996 GCA_013401035.1 Horornis vulcanius | reverse complement strand
TGAGCCGCCGCCACTCAGGGCCCCTCCCGCCGGCCTGGCCCCCCCCGTCCCTCCCCCGCCCCGCGGCACCGCGGCCCGGCGCCAGAGGCCCCTCAGAGGCGGCGCGAGGATCCACAGGGCGGAAAGGGCTCCCAGGGAGTCCCGCGGCGGGAGCTGGGAACGGGGGTGGGGGATAGGTGGGCGGCCCGTCCCGCACTCACCGCCGAGGGGCCGCTGCAGTCCACTGAGCCACCGTTCTTCTCAGTGCCGGGGGCGGCTCCGCCCGCCCGGGAAACACGAACCCCGGGAAGCAAAAGGCGAAGAAGCTGCGAAAAGAGTTCCCTCACCTCCGCCGGCCCCGCCAAAAAAAACACCACCGTGGGGGGCGAGGGGGAACCCAAAAAACCAAAACCAAACTTTCCTCGCCGCCGTCTCTCCCTTCCCCGAGGAGCACGAACCCAAACACACCGGGACACGCCCCCGCACCGCCCCTCGCGCCGCCCATTGGACAGTGCCCCGCCGACCCTCGCGCTGATTGGTCTTTCTGCCTGCTCGTCTTCTCCTTTCGTTCCCCTTTCCGCCCCTTCACGCTGCCCATTGGGAAGTGTTTCGGGGATCTCTCCTCCCATTAGCCAGGACCAACGTCAATCACAGCGGAGCACACACCCGCCCTCCCCCGGACGCTTTTGATTGGGTTCTCGCTCACTACACATTCACTGATTGGTTGCATTTGCTGGCTGTCACCTGTTAGCGTTGCCCTCCTCTCACATCCCTCACTGGCTCCCGCCCCTTCTTCCTCTGCCGGTTGGCTGCGAGATTTGCCCCTTAAATGGGGCACTCGGTCACCCGCTTCTACTTGTCCCGCCCTTCCGCCCTACGGATTGGGCTGTGGGTGGCACCCTACGACTCCATTAGAGGAGGGATGTGCCCGTTACACCGTAACAGCACATCCGTAACACACGGAGACCCGCCCACCGAGCTGCGCTTGTCGGCGGCCCCAGGGACCCTCCTCAGCCGAGGCAAGGTTACGTCAGCTTGGGCACTCATCTGCCGCCCGCACGGGTGGGGCGCCGTGACGGCCACAGGCGATCGCGGCTATGGCCGCTCAGCGGCGCCCGGACCCGGCACCGACGCGTCACCGCCCGCCGACCACAGCGACATCTCCACTTCGCACCTCCCCTCCACGTGCACGCGAGACAGCTATTGGGCAGGATAGGTGTCAGTCATGCAGCCTGCGAAGCTCATTGGCCGAAAGCAGACGCCAGCGCAGCCAACCGGCGGCCGCCCCCGATGTCACCCGCCGGATGACACAGCAACCGTAGACTGGGTGGGGTGGGGAAAGGCAAGATCGTGCCTTTGATTGGATAGTTTCACTCTCAGTCTCCATAGAGGGTGGGCGGTGGGTGGGGTGATGGCGTATGTCCGCCGCGTCCCGCGTGGTCTGCGCTGCTGCGCACGTGACGGGGGACCGCGACCGGGCTAATATGTGGAAAAGGGATTTGCGGTGACCACGTCGTCATTCATAAATAAAATCGTTACAAATACACGCCGAGTCTTCAGTATTCGTGGAGTGAGCCGAGCCAGAAACAGGGCTGCGGGGGTGGTCGGCGGTCGGCTGAGGCAGGAGCAGGCCTGGGGTCGCTCTCCTGGGAGTGGTGTGAAGGGCGGGATGAGCAGCGTTAGCAGAGCAGGTGTGGGGCAGCACCGCCGCATGGTAGAACGGGAAGGACAAAATGGGAGGTACATAAGCGGTATGTGCATGGCACAAAGGATTAGCAAGCAGAAGAGCATTGAAGTCTCCAAAACTGACAGAGAAAGCACTGAGGGGAATACATGGGTAACAGAAGCATGTGGAGGATAAATGGGAGCAAGATGTTCTCCTTGTACCTAATTCCTATGCTCGTTCTCATTCTCCTTATTCTCTAGTATACTTGAAAGCTGCTGTTCCATTAGTGTCACTTCCTGACCTCATCCAGGTCTGCAAGCCAATGCAGTGTTTCCATTTGGTCTCCGTGGGAGAACCGTGTTACAACCTGATCAGCCGAACCGTGGAACAGCTGAACAGAGAACTCGAGAGATGTGATGTGGCTGTCACCTTAGTGAGCAGGACTGTGGATGTTCGGTGAAAACATACGCTTGTCTTGGAAGAGCCACAGAGCCCTTCACAGGTTAGCAACAACCAGCAGGAGGGACAGCCACCAGCACAGCAAAGCCACGTGTGCTGGTGGGACAGACAGCAGACAAGATCCCTGCAAACTCAGGCTACACAAGTCAGTAAAAAGCAGTGTATCTTTTGATGGCTTCTCCATTCAGTAATGGTAATTGATTTTTACACTGATTGGTGGGAAACGAGCCCCATTAATATGAATAACACTTCATACTGGATATGCACGTATTTGTTACTGTTTATGTTCTCTTGTTTTATATAAACACAGGCTGATTAGATTATTTTCTCAGTTACCTCTTTTCCCCGGGAAGCTGCTTTTTAATCCATCCTTTTCCTAGAAGGCTTCCCTGAAGTTTCAGCAGGCATATGGTATCAATACATTAGAGGAATAAACCACAAATATTTACAAATATTTTGATCCTGTTTAAATACCAATTATCCTTATTTAAAAATATTTATCCTAATAATTACTTTCAGCAGAGACACCTGCTAAGTGTGAATAGGAAGAAATAGGAAATTTTCTATTTCCTTCAATTGAGTGGTGAGAAGTTTTCTCAGCCATTCTTGTGCATCCTTTGTGGAACTTTTCAGGGAACAGGTAAAAGAGAGGAAGTAATACTTCATATGCCTGGGAGCTGTAAAAATCAGGATAGAAAAAAGGAACACAAAAGGCTCTGTATAAATCAATATGAATAGGTAATATAACTTTTGGATGTACTTTGCCTCTTTTCCTCATTGTTTATTCAATGTGTGGGAAATGTCTGTATCCTGCCTCTCCATATGTAATTTTCATGTTGTAAGCAGAAATCACTAATACACCAAGAGTACAGGTTGCACACTTTGGGAGAGAAGGATTTGTCCAAAATGCTGACCTTGTTTTTGCCATAAGTAAAAAAATAATAAAATTGTTTCCATCTTTAAATTCTCTTTCCCTGTACTGGTGTTCTTTTGTGAGTGTTCCTTCCTATGTTTTGCTCAGGGTTTTAGCGTGCATGTAGCAGGTGAAGGAATATGACTTATTTTGCATAAGCCTAGGGAACAAGATATTTTCATTTTGGAGGAGGAAAAGATACCCTTCTACATTGTCTCTGTAGTTTCACACTACAAAACAAATTTGAACTGTAGAAAGCAAGCAGATTTTGTTGGTTTGTCTGAAGTTAAAATGGATGACTCAGGAGTGCCCACCCAGGTTCACCTGTGGATTTGGAAGGAATCACAGCTCCCAGACAGGTTCTGGTTCTCATAAAGTCCAAATGCTTAGGAACAAGATAGTTCTTCCTGTTTTTTTCATACCGCCCCACTACCAATCTTATCCAAAAATGGGACCAGGTTGGACAGTGACAGTGCACTTTTTCATCCACTGGGTGTCAGTATTACACTACCACTGTGGCGTGTCTTTCCAGGTGCTGGGAAAGGTTGGATTTCTTTGGGGTGAAAGTCTTCCCTTTCTGATAGGCAAGTGATGAGAAAAACCATTATAGCTTTGAGAAGTGGTCTCACTGCAGTATGAGTGTGCCCTTTGGCTCCTGCAGAAACAGGCTGAGACCCTGCCTGCAGACATTCCAAGTATCAAACCACACAGACTGTAGCCAGAGAGACACACAAGACTTCAGAGTTGGGGTCAATTCCACAGCCTTTTGACTCTTAGGTTATGAATATACACCACCTCCTCTTTTTTAAAATTAAGTTTGTTATAAATACTTTATCCAACAGGGATACAATCTAGAACAATCCTGCATGAAGGTACTTCTCTAAAGAAACAAAGAGTGCTGCCAGCTTGGGACAATTCTTGATGCAGGAATGAGAGAGGACAGAATTTAGAAAGAGCTTTGATATTTGGAATTTGACACTGGTTTATTATTTCCAAAAGTGTCTTGACATGATTTTTTATAGGCTTGCTAGGTTTTCAAATCAATGTACCTGAATGAAATCTGGGTAGTCAGTCACTGATATTTTTAGAAAAGGTCTTTGCTAACCCTGCCTTTTTTTCTGCTTTGGATGCCCTAAGCAGCAGCTGTCTTGTGGACACAGAAAGGAACCAACTTCATAGTCTACATAGTGATTAAGTGAACCAACTTCAGCCTGCATAGTGATTAAGAGAAAGGTTACTTTTTGGAAAGCCACAGTCAAGTGTGTGCTGATGGTCTTTATGTTTTATATTTAAGTGTTTTAATGTGAAATGTAACATTTAACACGTAATACAATGCTGTACTTTATCTGTATTTAAAATGTAGGCAGCACTGAAAAAGAAGATAGCCATTGTTTAAAAGATGATTCATACAAAAAGTAGTAAAATAATTTATATTCTCTTGTTTTATATAAACACAGGCTGATTAGATTATTTTCTTAGTTATATCTTTCCCCTGGAAGCTGCTTTTTAATTCATCCTTTTCCTAGAAGACTTCACTGAAGTTTCAACAGGCATGTGGTATCAATACATGAGGGGAATAAAACATAAATATTTACAAAGATTTTGATCCTGTTTAAATACTAATTATCCTTATTTTAAAATATTTATCTTAATAATTACTTTCAGCAGAGACACCTGCTAAGGATTCAGCATTTCCTATTTCCTTCAATTGAGTGGTGAGAAGTTTTCTCAGCCATTCTTGTGCATCCTTTGTGGAACTTTTCAGGGAACAGGTAAAAGAGAGGAAGTAATACTTCATATGCCTGGGAGCTGTAAAAATCAGGATAGAAAAAAGGAATTTGTGTTTAAAAGAGGTAAGAGCAGATTTCAACGCAATTGTTTTTTCCTTTCTAAGCCACCCATAACAGCAAAGAAGAAACACAAAAGAGCAATTTAAGGAAAAAGAAAGTAGTGGATACTAGAATTAAGCTAAATAGCAAGAGGAAATTAGGGAGATGTCAGATGTAATTTTCAAATTTGTATGTTGGTCATGTGATTAGCGCTAACATTCCTGCTTTACAAAAAACTGTAAATATACCTTTAATGACTGTAAGTGCTCAGGACCTGAGCTTTAAGTCCCAGTCAGACACCTCTATATCTTTAACAGCTCTTAATATAGTAGGCTTATTTTGACATTACCTATTTTTATGTGTCATGCCCAGGTAAGACATGCAGCTGCAATAGAAACAAGAGCAGTTTATGCATGTCTTGGGCAAAGTGCTTAGCAGAAGTTTAAATTTGTTGTGTTGTCATGCTCACATTATACTGTTAGAAGGAAAACGGAGAAATACTTTTGTCAGCCCACAGCTAAAGGGAAAAAATTGTTATTATGATGGCAGTGGTTTTAAATAGAGACTAATTTATAATACTACTTCATTTTGTTTTTCCTGAAGGCAAAATTAAAACAATGCTTCATTAACATAATTTGAAGCTATTTTAAATACAGCTATTTTCAGCAAAACAATGCTAACATGGAGGTTTTTTAATAAAAAAAAAAAACAAAAACCCAGACAATAAGGAAAATGTTTTGAAAAATATTGTAGTCTTTTATGCAAAAAAGACCTTTTTTTATGCAAAAAGAGATCTTTTTGCTTTTCACTTTTTTTTTCACTATGTTTAGTCCTGAAAGTGAACTGGCATGCATATAGGAGTTATCAGCCAGCAGTAATGCTGAGGTTAGAAGTAGTGCAGCTCTTCAGACAAGATTTTAATTAACTTTTATCGTTCCCATTCCACCATTGGTTGGAGCTATGATACTCAACATACCAGTAGCAGACTATGCAAAACTGTTTTGAGTCCCCTTTAGCTGAATCTAAATGGAAACTGAAGTATAGGTAAGTGAAAGCAATTATAACATCATTTATGTACCCATTTATGTCATCCAGCTCCATCCCAACAGAGAAATCAGGTTTTGAAGATAAAAGAGGGCTGGGCACATTCCTGCTAGCTCCTTCCCTGTGCTACAGGAACTATGATATATGTATGCCCCTGTTTTTGCAAAAGGGAAATATCACCCAGGAATGATAAATACGGATGCTGGGGAAAGCTCCCATCTGTCCTTCTACAGCAAACTCTTACTAGGACAGCAAGACCATGGGATTATTTTTTGTTTCCTAAATTATTATTATTATTTTCTGTGAGTTGTATCTGTGTAGTAATTTAATATGGCAGCTTTCCAAGGCTTTGCTGTGGTTCTAAATTAATTAAGTATGCTGTTTAATTTTTTAACTCAAGCTTTTTCCTCATATTTAAAAGGGCTCCCATTGTCCTTTATTATTAATGAGATCAAAGCAAGCAGAATGTCTGCCATTTCTCCTTAGTCTGCAAGTGAAACTATCCATAGTAGAAAAGCACAGTGCTGTATGCACTTGTCAGCAGCACTGAAAGCAATACCAGCAGCAAAGCATCTGCCTTTCTTTGGTCTGGTGAGCTGGACACAGACAGTGAGCCAGAATAATGCTCTGCCAGAAAAGCAGATGAGGAAACAAGGATGGCACCTGCGAAAGAGGGGACAGACTGAAGCGTTACTTCAGTGGGGTGGGGCAACGGACTGTGTAGAATGCAGGGCAGAAAACATGAGGGGGGAAAAAATAAAGTTTCCTCTTCTAATATGTGGAAAACTGTGCCTCCTCCAGGCAGCCCAGGTGAAAAAGAAAAACAAAACAAAACAACAACAACAACAACAAACCCCTCCAAACCACAAAAGTTACTATAAGTTTTGATTAGGAATTTAAAGATACAGTATGATGATTTGTACTCTCATACAATCACATTCCAGAGTGTATTATTCCCCCTTCATGGCTTCCTTCCCAGTTTCCAAAACTGGTGTTTCATGGTGAAGCATACAGTTACATTTTTATAAAAATCAAGACAACAAAAAAGACAATACTGACACTTGCAAACGGGCCAGAGTCCACAATGGCAGGACTCGAAGGCAGAAAGTGAGATTAACTCTGGAAAGGAGCATCATCAGTAAGGCAGGATAGAGGAAAAACCCTGCTGAAAGACAACATAAAACTGAGATTGGTAGAAAAATATGCTTACAGAATGAAGGTCATGATGGGAAAAATATGAGTACCTTATATGGCAGGGAGTGGGAAGCTCTTTGAGAGGTTTCTTGGATGGTACACCAGCATTTCATGCAGAAGGGCATGTTCTGCCCTCACACGGAGCTTTCAGGAGCTGCGCTCTTCTCTTCGCCTGATCAGGTGACTCTGGCCAAGACCCTGCAGAGAGAGCTGCATGGGGAGGCAGAAGGGAGATGATGACAGCAGCGGGGTGTAAGTGCCAGGAGGAAGAGCTGTGAAGCAAAATGGCCCAGGGTCACCCTGCGTGAGGTGGCGTGAACCCTGAGGAAGGCGGCAAGAGCTGTTCCCATGATTTTGCCTCCAGCAGCTCAAACACAAAGCGCAGCCACACTGGGTGAGCCAAGTTCTTTTTGTCTTTACTACTCAAAGCTGATTACTTGCAAACCCTGTGACTCATTCACTGTCCCAGCTCTACTTCTGCAACAGTTAGCAGCAAAGTCAACCCAGGTTTCTGAGTAGGGCTTTCTGTGTCACCTCCTCAAGGGAAATTGGCCAGCAGCTTCCCTGTGGCTGCCAAGGGATCAATTGGTGGGAGTTCAAGGTGCGGCTGTGTGGGCAAAGCCCTCACACACTCCTGGGAACAATTACAGGATCTCCTGGTACTGGGAGATGATATTTTTGGACACACTGATAAACTGTGTGCAAGCACCACTGGAGAAAAAGGATGTATTTGCTCAGGAGCTACAACAGTATTTGGTCCACAGTCCTATTTTCTTTTTGCAAGAGGAATTAAAGGTGATCAAAATTTCAGTTCATTTCATCAAGCACAAATGGTGGCCCTTCTAAAAACACCAGGTTCTCTCCTCCTCACTTCACAAAAACCCTGGTCTTTTTTGTAGTCCTGCCCTAAAGAAACTTTTATATTGGTAGAAGAAAGTCAACATAATATTGAGACTAGCTTTCTTTTTTTTTTTTTTTCCTGAAAGAGAGTAAAATGTTCTTTTATGACTGCAGTTCTGGATTCAAAGACCGTGCCAAAAAGAAAGTGTATTTGTTCCGTCTCAAGGGCCCTCAGCAGCTCAGTTCTAGTCCATTTTGCACTTCTGCTCAGACCACACTCAATTTCTGCTGCTGTATTGCTTATTGTCACTGAGGATCTTATACAGCTAATCCAGGCCTGGTATCTGTTGTAACCTATGGTCCTGCTTGCACAGGGTAGTGCTAATGCTCAAAGAGCAAGGTAAATACGTATTTAAGCTTCTTTTCCAAGATATTCCAGACCAGAGAGGTGTTCAAGAAGACAGGGAGGCTGTGTTTATTGAGGGAGCCCAACTCCTCCAGAAGAATTTATGTTGCAGCAATTGCTTTTGCAGCAATATTCAATGCAAATACCCTACAGCACTTCCAAGGGTGTGCTCATGTTAACAACACTCCTGTGTATGGGTGAATTCCCAATTACTTATACCAAGAACTACTGACGTGGAAGATTTTGAAGCAAGATGGAACCTGCCTGGAACAACACCCTCATTTTGACTGCAGGGTGCAGCATCTGTAGCTGGCGCCTGTGCTTGTCTGTCTCTCTCTTTGTTCTTATGAGTCTGTCTCCTTGGATGCAAAGAGGAAGCTGTTGGTCATACTGGGTTGTCAGCAACTCCAGTTTAAATCCAGAGTAACCCCACTGGGTACACGGAAATTAATATGGCTTTGCAGAAGCATAACTTTAGCTCTGTGACTGAACCAAAATCCTTAAAACTGGTGTTTTTCTGCTGTCAGAAATTGCTGAGAAACCAGTAGAGATCATCCCAACTTTTTCTTCCAGAAAACTTTGATTTATTGAAATGCTGCAGTCATAAATACAGAACAAAGGAAGTGAATACATTACGGTCCTCGTTGTAAAAGGGCAGTGGCAGGTGCTTTGATAAACTAGGAGATGGGTCATTATTTCAGTGCATTGCCTGTCAGAACATCTGCCTATTGTAGCTCTCCAAAAAGTTCCTTCCTTCCTATGAGATTCGTTAAACTTTGAAGGAGAACATCAAACAAGTGGTAGCATAATTTACCAAGTCCTAAAAAAGTTATATTGGTGATTTGCCTTGCATTGTACTAAGGCAATGGATTAGATGACATAGTAACCTTTCCCATTTCTAATGTTTATAGATTATTGCTGTTATACCTCAGAACACTAAACAGAGACATTTTCTTCCTTTCAGTGGCAAAATTTCAGTAATGGCCGTGCTAAATCAGAGCAACTGATCCTTCTGCAGATGTGTTGTGCACTTAGCAAAGCAGCTACAGATGATCACACTTTGTTTTGATTTGCTGTTCTCTGTTTCTGCAGTGCTAGTGCTCAGCACAAGGGGACTGTCAGCCAAGGGAAAGATTTTCTGCTAGGAGACTAAGGATAACTAAGAAAATGGTTGCATGACCTATAGAGGATCATAAATATTGCAACAATAAAACTAATAGCTCCTTCAAAGTTTAAATAGCTTTTTTTCCAAACACTTGAAGTAAGTGCCCCTTTCCCAAGTTTGTCTAGCATCTACACGTTAAGATTTCACAGAGTTTCACCAAATATATTGTAACTTCTCAGGGAACTACCTTTTTCTTTTAAATAAACTTTCTTTGTGGAAGCACCTCCTCCAAAAAAGGTTTCATCCCAGCTACCTGGAAAGTCCATATCCTTTCCTCTAGTAGTGAAGTTTCAGAAAAGCCAGAGCATCACAATAATAAAATAGCCCCTGCTATGTTGTTTCTTGATCACAATACCCACTAAACAACGCAAGTAGGGGCAAATACGATTCTGTCCCTTCTAACCAAGCAGCAGCACTTACCTTTTCTTGCATCCTAGGAGGAACCTCAGACACAAGGGTCTGCCTCTATAAACCCTCAGCTAGAATATTTATATTCCTCACAATCCCAAGTGTGTAAAACCTCAGACCTGTGCTGCTTCAACTCTACTGTCATATACAACTGACATTCCTATCCCACACAGGCTGATGGTATGAAAGACACAGCCTTTGTTTCTAATTCTTGGTGTAGGATCCAGCTCTGGAGTAGGCAGCTTGCTCTCCTGTGTGCTCAGTCTTTTTCCCCCATTCTCCACGCTGTCATGAGTCTATAGCCGGCTCAGGAGAAACATAATCCAGTGTGCTCCAGCAGCCAGATCTCACAGACGTGTTCGTATTTCTTTGCTACCCCAAGTTCTCACGTACATTTAGCTCATATGCTCCGGGCACTTTTAAACAAAAGTATCACAATAGCATCTTGATACTAGTGCTGCATCCTGCAATCAACTGGCTGTTGGTCTGATTGCAGACAGCAATATCCTTGCTCAAAAAGCTACTCCAGTGTGGGAAATCAAACAGCTGAAGAAACATGGGTGTTCATTTAACACACAGCAGGCATGTGCCAAATCCACTACCAAGCCCATGCAAAATGCTGATCAGTCCACAGCCCACTGGTGCAATGTACTTTTCTTTCTTGCACCTTGGAAACTTGCAACTCAGCAGCTCTTTTGCTTTAAATAAAGTAAAAAGACAAAGGCCCCCGTGAATAGGGTCAATACTCACAAGTAGAAATATCCTTAACCTGACCTCCCAGATACTTCCCTGTGCTACTGGATTCAAATGCATTGAACAAATGCATTGAAATGAGCTCACATTTTGCATGTTTTAGGTTTCAAGCTCTCTGTAATAGCCACAATCCTCATTATGCAAATGTTGTATTTTGTCTCTATGCTTTCTGCACAAATTCTTTTGGTTGTGTTTTCCTGGTTATGTGCAATTTCACACATCCAGTGGAATTTCAGTCTCTATAAAAAAATTGCCCAGTGCTTATAAAATCATTGCTTTCAGCATTCTGTCATCTAGAAGTTGCTGCTTTCTAACCAAGGCAGGCAGGAGGGCTGCTATATGCCTACAGTTTTCCTATCAATGACATTTCTAATGTTTTAGAAAAAGAAAATAAAACCTGACAAGTCAGATGAAAGACAGAAGCTGATACTGCAGTGTGATAGGCTGGAAAGGGAGAAAGGAGTAAAATTAGAAACATCTACAAAACTCAAGACATTAACACACTATGTGATGAGTTTAGGATACAGCAGCTACTGTGCCCCTAAGTTCTTGTGCAGACACTTCCACTTTCTCACTTCCTAATTTTGCTGAAAAGCACTACAAATTTCCTCACATTTGGATGCTGAGTGCTGTATGTCATGCTGTGATTTTGTGTAACTGAACGCCCCAACTATACATGCCCAGACTTGTGAGAAAGATGAGAAATACATGTTGTGCAAAGACTTAGGTAAACCTGTGCCAGCCTTGCTACAGGCATAAAGGCTTTACCATTTTGTCTACATCCACAGGTTTCTCTTCCAAGATGGTTCCTACAGTCACTGACTCTGCTTTTCCTAAGCTTTGCTTATTAATGAGGATTTCCAAATTTGCATTTCTTCAGCAGGCTAAGGACAGGGGACATAAGTTCTAGAGACACAAAGAGGTCATTCAATCCTGGCCTCCTCCCTGATTTTGCAAGAGCACACAAACAAAAGAGTCAAGAAACATGAGTGTAATATTAAAGTAGCAGGGAAATGAGGGGAAGGACAATCTAAGAACCTCCCCGAAGCAGAAAAAGAAAAGGCAGAAAGTCATGGTGGTGCTATTGCTATAAAGAAAGTAGCTCAGGATCCACGGAGCCCTGAGATACCCTGTGAAACAAGCTTGGATTAGACAGACTTCTCTTAAACAGTACAAATGCAATTGCTACATGGATTGAAAACACTGAAAGACGAAGATTTTGTTTACGGCAAATACTTTTTATGTACCCTAATGCCCAAAAGTAAAATAGAGGGTAGATTTATTCTGAAATATGGTCAGGAATTTTAAAACAGGCTTTTGTACATGCAAACAAAGGGAGCATGGGAAACAAGAACTTGTGAGTTACTTAAATGTCAAGGATTACATTGTACCAGGTAAAACTGAAACATAGCACAGGGACTCAATTTCATAGATGAAATGTCATTGTTGATGTGTGCAAATTATATAAGAAAGATGGAGAGGAAAACAGANATGGATGGAGAGAGAGAAGAATGGACAGAGGGAAGGACGGAGCAATGGGGAGATGGATGGAGGGGATGGTGCTGGAGGATGGGTGGAGGGATGGATGGAGGGGAGAAATGAGGGATGGGGACACAGAAGGACACGGAGGGAGCGATGGGTGGGACACTCCTGCTCCCCGTCCTCACCTGGGCGTAATCGTTGAACTTCCGGAGCTCCTCGTTAGCCAGGATCTCGTTTATGGTCGGCTTGGGCACCCTGTCCAGCCCTGCCGGGAGGGAGCCAGGCTGGAATTCTGCCCCAGCTCGGCTGGGATGAGACTCCTGCTCTGAGCCCAGAGCTCCATCCCAAGCCAGGAATCCAATCCATGCAGCTTTTAATTAATTCACTAATTCTGCTCCATCCCCCCCCGCCCCAAACAACTAAAGTGGACATCTGCTGCAGCCTACTCCAGTAGCAAGAAATCAGGAATGAATTAGTCTCTCTTAAGGTACTCAAAGCCACAAAACACTGTACTTGGGGAGAACTTAGCTACCCACATTTCTTTTCACAAATACCACCAAACATTGACCAAAGAAGTTCACCAGTTACACAGAAACCAGGTGTCTCTAATCCAGACAGTACAGGTTCTTGATGAATAAACAAGAAAAATGCGCCCAACCCAGGAACTGTAGCAGAGAAATTACAAGTGACACCATGAAGACAGTATCTAAATGTAACACAGTAAAGAGTTTATTTGTTTGGCTTAGAAAAGGTCTCCCACATAATTAACTGGACACATATACATGAAATATACAAACACATACCAAAAGAAACACAGAAGGCACACATGCAGCCAAGTGACTGTTTATGAACCACTGCAAGCCCAAAAGACATGAGCCCCAGCTTTGTTACTTCATCCAAAACCAGGACCACAGCTGTAGGCCCCATGGTGCTCCACACAGACCAGCCAAAGAGGGAACGTGATCTAGAGGACAGGTGTCCTCTTGGGATTGTAAAGGGTCAGGATACAGTTGCCAAACAGAGCTAATCTGGCTCTTTTGAGTAGCAACAGAACAATTCCCATCTTTCCCACCCCCTTGGGAGCTCGGTGACTTGATTACAAGAGGGGCCATCTTCTGCAAGTACCAAATGACAGTTTATTTGAAGACTGCTGTACCTCCAACCTCTGCTGGCAGACTTCCAACACAATTCCTAAGCACTGTTCTTTGCCCCTGTGACCCCCAGCACCATCAACCACATTTTATCTGGAGAGCAAAAGAGGTTCATTTTACAGGTCACAGCCTAAGGTTTCTAGCACTCATCAAGAACCACAATTAGCAAAAACTAGTCAAAATAAATGTGCTCACCTCACCCAGACTCACTTCTGTTGCCATAGGAGCAAGTAAATAGCTCAAGTTCAGCAGATTTTATCCACCAGAGCCTGAAACCTCCATTCTGGATCAACAAGGTTCTGTGCACCCTCAGAGTCATGCTGAGTTTAAGGATCAAGTTTTTATAATGCAAAAAAGCAAGTCTGTTCTTGAATCATTTTGCTTAATTTTTTTTTGTCTTGATGATTGTTTTGGTGGCAGCCATATTCTTCCTTAGCTTTGTATTTTAGACTTAGCAAATGTTGCTGTTTCACAGAGAGAGACCCAGGTTCCTCTGAGTCTGTTTCAGGCTGACTGTACTGAGCCAGCTCAGATGTGGATCTGCTGATCCATACTCTGGGAACAAGGTTGGGAAGCACTGAGAGGCCCCCAGGCCATCCTGTGCCACAGCCACGCTGACACAGAGCTGTGCTGCATCCCAGCTGTGCTCCAGTCAGCTCACACTGCTTCTGCTGCATCATCTGCT
>VZUA01010901.1:35981-52047 GCA_013401035.1 Horornis vulcanius | reverse complement strand
AATACATTTAATTTTCCCATCCCAAGAGATAAAAACTAAAAGCTTAATTCATTCTGCATAACAAGCTTTGTACAGCAGAACAATTTTATTTGGGAGGAATAGGATTGAAGGAGGAAGATGGAGATTGACCTAAGTGATTATCACTGATCTAGTGATACAAAGCTGTATATCTTATTTGTAACCCACCCACAGCTCTACCAATATCCTTTCAGAGGTGACTTAGGAAGAAGTGTAAGTGCTTTACAGGGTCTGGCTCCTTCCACAATAGCAGTAGCACCAATGATGATTTTAGGGCATAGAAGACAAGCTGCTACCCTCCGAGATATCGGTGTTCCCCTCACACTTCATGCTTCCCACTCAATTTCACATACTGAAGCAGAGTGAAAAATTCAAGAACTTGCTTATGTTCTCATTCTCTCTGAAAGGCACAAAATGTGGATTTCTGTGTACAGACCTCTTCAGCACAATGATCAGTCTGTAGAGAAGTCACAGCCAGCCATAAAGGCAACGTATTTCTGGACTTTGCAAACATGACAGGTACTTTGCTCTGCCACCCTATCCCAGCTCCCAGGGTGCTTCTCTGAACAACACAAAGATCACATTGGGATGAGTAAATTAATAACTTCATAAAGTAGTCATTGAACATTCTGTAACATATAAACCAAGTCTTTTGAGTTTCCTGCTTTTCCCTCTCCAATTAGACAAAGTAAGACACCTGATACTTCTCAATCCTTCTGAACACCCAACCCTTTCTCTGTATCAAAATGACTTAGAGCAACTCTTCAGTAGCTTCTGTACAACACTCTTGACATGTCAGAGGAGAAACAAAGTTATCAATATCTATCCTGAAGAAGATCTATGAAGAGGCTACTGCATTGCCAGGAGCCTGTGCATGTCAGGAAATGAATCTTGTGAAAGAGGACTGCAGATATCAGGTACATCAGTCGCTCTCAGAAGATTTGGAAGGTAACAGGAACTACTTTTTCATACCACAGCTTCATAGTTACATTAAGCCTGTACTTCAGAATTTCTACCAGGCACCTGCAGAAGCAGCAAATTAGCAGAAGCAGCCAACACCCAAAGGGAGTAAGTCTTCTGCCATTACTTTACCTGCAATAGTTTTGAGACAGTCTCCTTTACAGGAGAGAGCAAAAACACCTGCTGGTTGCTGACAATACACACACTGTGCCTGGGATTTATCATCCACTCAATGAAAAGCTAAGAAAGAGACTACTCTCACAGGAGGATACTAGACAGAAGTCAAGAGAAAGTTATCCTAATGTCTCCAACCCCTCCCCATCATTGGGACTTTAGAGATGAACTGCAGCACAGAACACATTAAGCCACATCCACCAAGGCTGCTCCTAACATGAACATCAAATGTTTTCCTGTATGGCTTGTGCATACATGACCTCAGACATAACCAGTGAATTAAAAAAAAAGTCTCCCCATCTAACTGAGCCCAAACCCTTTGTCCTTTCTGCTCTCCCTTAAAAGCTGACTGTGTCATCTTGAAAAACATTGAAGACTTGGTGATAAGATCTTTGCAATTGCAGGGACATACCATACCCCCTCACCTACTATCCTCCTAATGCCTTATTTAGTTACAGCAAACTTCTAATTAAAAAAAAATGTTCTAGAATGCCTTAGAAGTACANAAAGAATAATGAAGGGCTCTGTATATAGTTTAGGTTTTGATTTGGGTTTTTTTTTTTTTTTAATGTGGTCACAGGTTTTGATACCCATCAAAGGTAATAAAGTAATCCTCTGATTTATTTGCTTTTTAAGGGTCTTAGAGAACTGTGGCCCCATTGCTGCAGCTGAGAAGTCACCTACAGTCATCTGTCCTTTATGCCCCCCCGTCACACCCTATATTGTCATAAAGTCCAATTACACTCATTTTATAAGGGCTTCTTTCAGATGTCAAGAAAGTCTGAATTGCTAAAAGAAATGAGCATGTGCAAAATTTGACTCAGTCTGGTTACATGAGAAATAAACTCTCTGAAACTCTGTTGTAAAAAAAATTGAGCTGCAATTGAACAACTGGAATATACTTCAAGCAAAAAAAAAAAAAATCTGTTTTCACAATGAAATAATACATAAGGATGAATATAGCATCCAGGAGATGTTGGTCACAACAAAAGCAGTGCTGATACCTGTGAAGCAGAAAGAGAGTAGGAATATTAGCAAAAGAAAGAATACGACAGTTGTTTCCTACAGTATATAAAAGCTTACTGTAAGCAGAACTGAGAGGAAAAGGAAGATTAATGCTACATATTGTGAAATAACCTGGTTTTAAGGGGTGCAATCCACCCACTTCACTGGAATGACTTTTGTACATCTTTTGAGTGCTTGGCAGACATCAGAGTAAAGCCTGACATCCACTCCTCAGTTTGCTTCAGCACATGCATCGTGCTCACAGGTAGCTGGACCCCTTTTCAAAGCACCAGAGAGCAGAGCCAGAGCAGCTGGGAAGGCTCTTTGAGCGTGCTCTGGTGTACAAGGACAGTTCCACATGCTTCTGCCCTGCACCAGAGACACACTCAATGCAAAAGTCTCAGTGCTCACCATACTTCCCATTTAGAGAAGGATTTGTAGGACAGCACTGCTCTCCCTCAGGCTGCTCACACAAGTGTTTTGGTTTACCTGATGCCAGACCTTTCAGTGTGATTTGGCTTCCAGACTGATGTACTGAGCAGCACCAGAACTCCAGACATCAGAGGGGTTACCAAAGCATCCTAGTCAGAAATGGAAGTCTTAAAAAGAGCAAGACTTCAGAGATGGCCCCATGCAGACGTGTCCATATACACACCCCACATCCCCTTCCTGTTTGCCCTAAACTCATTAAATCTAAAAAAGAAACTGCTTCATGGGTGGAGGGGGCAGGTGGGGGAGATGGGAGAGAAGCAGTGCAGTTTTACAGAAGGGACAGGGAAAAATGAGCCTGAACAATGGTAAGAGGTGACAAAGGTCCCAACTCTTCAGTTGCTTCCAAGGCACAATGAGAAGGCAGATTCCTTTTCCTGAACTTGTACTACAGAGCAGCAGAGAGCACATAGGTAAAAGAGTATCTATCAGAAATAGAATGCAAGTTAAAAAATTGTCCTGAAATTATCAGAGAAGGCACTGGGAGAGTGACAGGGCACAAGTGGGACAAGGCAAGAACAGAATGGGTGAATGCAGATGAGGTCAATGAACAGACGAGCACAAGACAAAAATATGGTAATTCTAAAAGTCAGCATAAAACAATTGAGGAAAAAGACAGCGAGAAGGCAAGCTAGAAATGAAATGCAATCAATTGCAAGAAAAATAGCAGTCAATACCAGACTACACTAAGACACCAATCTTTTAATCAATTATGGCAAAGCAGCGATAAAATGTAGTCAGTAAAATGACCAGCTGAAGGAAATATTCTTTTTCACGTCTGAACTACAATTTCCTGTACACAGTTACCATATTTTTGATTGTTCGTTCAATTGAATTAAGCCTCTGTTTTCTCTATGCAATAACTGCAGTATTTACAAGACTGTTAAAAAGCCCTATTTGACCTTGGGGCAGGGGCAGCTCACAAGGTTTCATGTAAACCTTTGGGAAAGAGTTGTTCATGTATGTTATCATGGCCACACTCAAGCAGCCTGTATCAATTCATTCACGTACATCAGAGGAAGTGGCAGTTGTTTGTTTTTTTGGGAAGACAGGACCATAAAAGTTAAGGGGAGGACAACTCGTGGAAAACTAATCAGGTTCTCCTGCACAAAGATGTGCCACACTGTATCCCTGGAACACTGTCTTTAAGGTTTACTAAAGTTCCAATAAAACTGCAGGGAGTTTGCTTTTGCATGGATCCCTATCCCTGGCAGTAAGAGTAGACACATCTACACTCCTTCAACAGCAGAAGTGGTGGGCTTTTAATGTTTATGCTTACAAACCACAGATCATGATGCTGCTGCAACTTTTTATGGAGATTGTCCTCCTGCCTGTGAAGATCAAGACATATTTCCTAAGCTCTTCCACACTGACACCAAGACAGAGAATCACTGGAATGCAGCAATCATAGCCCAGTGTGGTTGAAATTCATAAACACCAGTTTCCAACACTGAACAAAACGAGGCATCAAAGAACAGTATTCAGCCACCATCAAACTTTTTTTCACCCTTCCTAAGTTCAAATTTGCTGCCCATGAAACTGACATTTGAAGGGGTTATCTTCTATTTGGCAAGCTAGAGATCCCTAGATACTGCTTACCCTATCCCTCTTCTAATGGGAAGCATTGGATGCAAGCAATAAAATCAGTCTTTTTTCAGTAGCAAGGTTAGGAAGTTTTATTTAATGAAATGAGTTCCTGCCTGATGTTTTAATTCAGGCTCACAAGAAAACAACATTGTAGAGCTTAAATAAAAGGTATATTATCTANTGGAAATCTTGTTCTGTGCTGTTGTACCAGGTGTTTTCCATGTCAGCAGCCTTCCTACTTTTGTTAAGACACAAACTAATAGAATCGATGTACTGCACAAGGAAACTTGGGCAGGCAGCCTTGGTGGCAGCACATACACTGGTTTATCACAGAAAAGCAAAACCTGCTCATGAAGGAAGAGGGTAACAGCTTTCATTTCCCTACAGCACTGCAGAAGGAAACAATAAGTTTTGCAAAGAACTCTTTCCAAGTTAAAAACTAGTGAAGGCCCTGTGATTTCAGAAATAACAGCTCCTCCTGGTGTGTCCTCTCCAGTAACTGGCAATCAATCAACGCAGCAAATTAAAGCCCTATTTATACAGACTCGCAGAAACAGGATATGATACAATACCTTTAAAAATCTGACAGAAGGCAGACAACTGTTTATGTTCTGTGTATCAGGCCCAGTTTCACTGAACTTTATCTCAGCTATAAAGTAACAACTCTCAGAGTGCAGGAGGTTTAGTTTTGCAAAGCTCCATCACTTCCATCTCACTTTGAGAATACAAGTTCTTCTCACAAAGGAGACCTGCATGTGCTTGCACAGCCATAATATCTGTCCTTACATGCCCAGCTGTATCTGTCCACACTTTTCCTCAAATACTTTTGTCCAAACTCTGAGATTGTCTCCTAGTTTGGGGGGAGGGGGGAAGTGGTGGTGGTACAGTCACAGCTACAAAATTAAGAGCCACTTCACTAACTTAAACTGTCCTGGAAAAGACATCAGAACTTTTAAGCAATGCCAAGAGCCAAGTCATTGCTCTGCTGTGTGAAATACAGTCCTCTCCTTTGGCCCTTGGAGACCACATAATCATGGAATGGCCTGGATTGCAAGAGATTTTAAAGACCACCTGGTTCCAACCCCTCTGCCACAGGCAGGGACACCTTCTACTAGACCAGGCTGCTCAAAGCTCCATCCAGCCTGGCCTTGAGCACTGACAGGGATGGGGCATCCACAACTTCTCTGTTCCAGTGCCTCAATACCCTCACAGTAAAGAATTTCTTCCTATCATCTAATCTAAAACTAGTCTCTTTCAGTTTGAAGCCATTCATTCTTTTTATATCACTACATGCCCTTGTCCTAGGCTCCTTAAGCCTGAACTGCCAAGTGTCATCCCCACTCCCCCTCAATATAGTTATGTTTGGGATATTGTAACAAGTATCTTTTTAATTTGTACAAACAAAATTGCTACCTTAGGCCACCTGGCTTTACAGCACACACACTGTCACTAGCTTTATAAAGTTTCCAGAAAATTAGAGGGTTTTTTTCTAAACAAAACAAAACAAAAATTTCCCATATTATTTTATGAATACATAAAGGGTTTAGTCACTTGGGATCGCAATTTAATCCACATTGAATTATATAATACAATCATCTAATTTAAGTTTTACACCATAATAATACAGTAATGAACTTAAAGAGCTTACAAATATTGAGTTTTTAAGAACCTGGCCATATTCCTGGGAAAGCAGCCCATTACCTAGAAGCCGGCCAAGTATCCTTGAATAATAACTACAGCAAGATGGCCCAGAGTCAGACCTTGTCCACCCTTTCCTGCTCTGTTTTCTGTACCTCTTGCCAGTATGTGCTGCTGACACTGGTCTAGCATATTTTGATTTTCAGAGTGTGGGCAACAAAAACAAGACCAAACAACAGCTCTTGGGAGCAGAAAGTGGAGAAAAGGAATAACTCAAAACCTCCAGCCAACTTACTAATGGAAGGATTTTTACCCAGGTGAGGATCCAGCTAAAAAAGGTGCAGTCCAAATCACCATCCTCACTTCTGCAAGGAGTCACTAGTTTACAGGTTCACTTCTCTTTCTGTCTTTCAGACAAGCTCTATCTACAGTCATTTTCCTACCCTAATGACTTCTAAAGAACACAGACCTAGAGGACAGTGGTAGTCAGGAACCACAGCTCAGTTTTCTCAGCATTAGGCCATTTAACAGAAAACAAGAAGTCAAAATAGGCATGGTCCTGCAATCCTGGGCTGGGGCATGCAAACACTTTGGGACCCTCCATACCCTCAAGGGCAGAGTACAAGCCCCTCTCACATTGCATCTTTTTCTCAAAGCTTATCAGGACTCAAAACTAGCCCTCTTGGAGAAAAAGACCCAATCCCATACAGCCACGGTTAAAGAAGCAGATGTTGCATGCAGAACTAGAAAGCAGGCAGGGCAGGCTTTGGAAGGGTGAGCAGGTAGCAGTAGCTAACTGTACGTGCCAGTAACACCTGCAACCCAATAAGTCATGCTGTTGATTGGGAGAACAGCTGGCTGCTGTATCTAAACAAGCCTCAGTAACACAACAGTAACTGAGAGCACCAGCAACATACACACACCCACACTCAATGTTGATATTTACATGAGTGCTTTTCTATTCCCATACCAGAGCACTTCAGAAATAAGAGGTGAGGAGAGCAAAATATATATAGCCTTTCCACTGAATTAATCTGTTTCTACTTCTACCCAGACCACCTCTATTATTCCCATTTAGCCTCAGAAACAAAAGCAGGGGTAGTCTGAAGAACAGGACCCCCCCCCCCAAATCAGAGGTGTGGCACAGCTCCTTTCTGCTCTTCACTGACATTTAAACTACTTCTTCGAGATTATCTTATCAAACCTTTGAGCAAAAGTACTACGTAGAAAAGCAGGATCCGAAATCCAAATCCAGGAGAGGGCTGGATGGCAGTGAACCAGTGGCCAGCTGCCTGTCAGCTCTCTCAGCAGCAGGGCATCACTGCTCAAGGCCACACAGAGAAAGGACACAAGCTTGTCATTAGTTATGAGATTCTGCAATGCAGCCGTGTGCTACCAACTCTTGGTCATTTTACAACCCTCAATGCTGCAAGGAAGATCTAGACCTAGGAATTACCCATCGCCTTGCATTTAGGATGATGGCATGAAAGCGACACCACCTCAGATAAAAACTCTGGACTAAAATTTTTCTTCCTTCTACGTACATTCTCAGCTTTCTCCCTCTTCTCTTCCTCACTTGGTTGAGGGGGTGAGGGTAAGAGAGAGAAAATCAAAGTAAAACGTTAGTCAAAACACCAATAAAATTCTCCTTCCCTCAGCTCTGTATCACATCATTCTGCCTTCCTCTCACACCTGTCTTTCACAGAATTTGCCACCCGCTATTGCCTGTGCAGTGCTATTTTCAGCTTCCTTTAAATATCACCTTTACCACTATTCCAAACAGAACCAGAGAAAATAATTCAGATAGCCAAAGTCTCATACTTTTGTACACTTATGACTGAGCATAGTACTTCATTCAGTTTCTCAATACAAGCACTATCACTGCTCTAGAGAAGTTGTCAGATAAGACCCTCTAGTGTCAAGAAAAGGCTATAAAAGTACTTGTTTAACTGCATAATTGAAGTTACAGTGTTGGGGCCATGGAACCCTCTTTCTTTTCACCTGCTCCCAGTCTTTCATCCAGGAAAAGAAGGCCTTTTGGCTCAGGAATGTACTTCACTTTGATTCTCTACTACTGGCAGCTCCACTATTAGTTTGCTCTGTGGTCAAAGCTCAAGTAGCTCAGGGATTTAGCCTGTCAAATACCAAATACCTCCGCAGATGGAAGCTCCCCAGCGTCTCTGAGCCTTTGTTTCAGCGTCAACAGATCATCTTAACAATGAAGCAATTTTCCTAATTAGAATTTCCCCTAAGGCAAATTGTGCCTGTTGTACCTTTAGGGGCCTGAGGTAGACAGCAAGTAAAACGAATCCAACAAGAAAATCCAACGTGTTAGACAATCCTACAGGCTTAGAGCCCCAGTTTGGTATTAAACAGACCCTCTTAGTGCTGTATTGTAGGAATCTGCAACCTCTTTCAGCAACTGGAAAGAAACCGGACAGCGTATTTGGTCCATCATCACATACACCGTCCTTTCCTTGACCTCTGCAGCCCACACCACCAGCTCTGAGCCTGTCCTTGCTCTTCCTACAGCCTCCTGCTACCAACCCAACTCTGAAACCTCCATTCCTCCCCATCAGTCTCTCTTGCCTCTCTGTCCCCAGTTCAACAGTCAATCTTCTCTCTCCATCATCCCTTCCCTGGCCCTTTCCCTTTTCCCCATCGCCTCCTCTTGCTCTTCACACAGATTATATTTTGCTTTCCCACCCTCCCGCTGTGTCCCAGCCGACCCCGCAATCCCCGCCAGGACCCTGCTCTGGTTTTCCCACGGCACTACGTTTGTTTGCCATTACAGACACGCGTGTTATTTCCTGTGGGTGCCGGGGGGAGCATTACCTCGAGGGCAATGCCCTCGCAGTAGCAGCGTCTCCGCTTCTTTCCTCCACTCCGTTCGCCCTAAGCCCACGCCCGCCCGCCGAGACCCCCGCCGGGGCCGCACGCCTCCTACGCGGGACCCGCGCACGGAGAATTCCCCGCGCTCCAGCCCCGCCGTCCCCGGCGGCCGCCGCTTGTGCTGCAAGTGTTGGCGTGGGCGCCCAAAAAGTGACAGGTTTAGAACTTCTGACTTCTCTTCGAGGCGCGCCCGGAGCCGCGACTCCGGCAGCGGAGCGCAGCCCCCACGGGATCCCCCGAGGGCGCCGGGCCGGGCCGGGGCAGCCCCGCCGAGCCCAGCGCAGGCACTCACCCGCCTCACCGGGAGCGACCTTCCCGCGGCCGCCAGCAGCAGCACAGCGAAGCCGAGCGGCGAGGAGGGCATGTCCGGGGGCGGCCCCCCATGCGNCGGCGGGGGTCGGGGGGCGGCAGCGCCAAGGGTTGTGCCGGGGAGGGAGAGGGAATGAAAAAAGTGGAGGCAGCGCCTCTGCCATCCCGTCCCCCACCTTTTCAACTTCTTATTTTATTTTATTTGACTCTGAATCAGTTCGGGCTTGGGCGTTTTGGTGACCTTCATGCTGCTTGTGACGTCCAAATTTTGTTAGGTTTAATAATAGTGAATGCAGTTATCAATTTATAACCTGAGTTTGCAGAGCTGCATGCAAAGCAGATCAGAGCTTGGCTTCTAAGTTGAAGACGGGGCACAGGTCAGTCCCGACAGTAGTACGATGTGTAAATCTGGAGGATTTAGAATACTTATTTTCCTGGTAAAAGAAGGCTCTGAATCTGCCTTGTGCTAGATTCACATTACTGTTCACTTTGCACTGACTGGTAGAACTAAACCTGCACTAAAGCACCTATGTTTCATGACATTCTACACCAGAATCTGGAAGAAAGCCATCCGAGCTAAAAGGAAAGCTCAAAATTGAACCAGGAAGTGGGGGAAATATTTCACATTGGTCAGTTCGATGCAGCTAGAATATAAACAAGTTAATAGCTTAAATATTAATGATGCATATGACTTTCAAATACAACACAACATCAGTCTGATGCTTTGGAAATGTAACTCGTTAGAGCATCAATGCTGTGAGATCATGAAATCATGAAATTCCTCAGCGTGTGAATTGCCAGGGCAGCACTTACATCTCAACAGCTAACTCCAGACAGAAAGAATCTGCCGTGGTGGTTTGGTTGTCTGAAAAGATATTTCCTTCAACTTTTCTAAAATGAGACAAAATAAAGATTAAAAAAAAATATTACCTTCAGGCCAGGCAACAGAAACCTGTAAATAAAGAGAAAAAAACCTTTTCCACCTGGACGGCACTGCCAGCCTTTGCATGGTGCACCTATTTCATATGCTGATCTTTACTGTTCTCTATTGTTTCTGCACCTTATTGATTAAGTTTTCCAGTTAAAACTTCTGCTCCCAAGGTGGTTCCCAGCACCTGTGTGCAGCAGAGGGCCAGCTGCTTTTGCCAGACCTTAGTAGACTCATGCCTCCATTGAAAAACCTCCTCATCAGGGCTACAATGGTGACATATATCCTATTGGAGGCAGGGAATTTCCTTTGGACAATAACTTTGATTTCCAGAAATAATCCCAGGTAGCTCTTCATGCATGATGACATCATACCAGGGGATGATGACCAAGCAGCCAGGCAAAGACTGAGGCTTAACTATCACAGCCTACAGTGCGTACCCTCTACATTATCCTTGTGGATGGTGATGTGCATGGCTGATGTCAAGAAAGGATGAGTTGGCTGAAGGAGGTGGTGCTGTGCAGTTTGGATGGTTCTGTTTAGGCTTCAAAGAACACACAGAATAGAGAAAAGTTATATAACCAGAACTCTGAAGGACACCATGGCCAAAAAACCCACTCTCACCTTAATTAAGGGACATTTAAATATTAACAGGCAAACTCTACATATGCTAATAAGCTCAGTGAAGTACATGCTGCCGCATACATGACTATATTACTCAATTCCCCCCTTAGATCATGATATGCAGAAGGAGGAGAAGGGGTAAAAGATTGGGCTGTGTACAAGTAGGGGAGAAATATCATCTGTTTAGGAAGAAGACCCACAAGCCTCTTGAAGGCCACTGATGGGCTACTCTCTTTACGTCTCTTCTCCCTCCTTCCAAGCAAGGATGCAGTTTTTGGTAAGCTTCTGCACACAATTATTATCATTGTTACTATAATATCTCTATTGCATCAAGTGAATTTATCCACCTCAATTCTGAATCTCTATTTCTATTGCTTCACTAAACCACACTATTTGTGGATCTGTGATTGCACAAGTTCCTATTCACCACAACCAGACCTACAGGGTTGAAGCTGCAGTATTTGTGACTCTCTGCTCATTCCTGTTGAACACGACCAGACTTAGGACCAAGCTGGTTATAATCAGAAATCAATCCCAGGTGCACTCACCATCTGATCTCCAAGGACCTGCTGGAACACAAGGGAGTTTATTTTCTTACTAAATTTCTATACTCTTAACAAAATGCATAGATTACTGTTATCTATATGAATAGAGGAAAAATCAGAATAAACTCTGAACAGGTTCGTTTTCACTGTGCCCATTAAGAAGATATTATCACAAGACTAAACAAATCCTGTTGACTGAAATGACGCTATTAAAAGACAGGTCATTTTCCTAGAGTTGGAAAAGTATTTATTCAATAAATTCAAATCTTTTTTTTTGTGGGGTAATACTGTTGAAAGTTTTCTCTCAAACCTGGGTCTGTTGGATTTTTGTTATATTTATTCATGTTTTTAATAATACTAAAATTTGACTTGATCTTTTATCAGTGATTATGCAAGAAGAGTTTGAAAGTAAATGAATCGTTAAAATGACACAATCCAAATTTGAAAGGAGCTGGGATCCTTTTAGTTTGAAAAATACAATGCAATGAGTTGATGAGGCTTTGTTCAACGTCAGAATTGTGTTTGTTGAGGCAAGCACTTCTTTTTCTGTAGCTGAAGGACTGCAGATGCTATTTAAAATGCCAGACTTTGTAACTGCTCTCTTGTTCCCTTACCTTCCATCTGGACCAGACCTCTCATGTATTAAGGAGGAGCTGCCTTGCAGTTACAGTGCAACACAGGGATTATCATCCTTCTACGACCATTAAAGCATCCTTAGTGCAATTGACTATGTTTTGAGGACAAAACTGCATTTTGAAAAAGTCCAGTGTCTCTTTCAATAATCTCCCCTGATAATCCCTTTCTGTGCTGTTGGCATAAATGTAACTGCAGGCAATACACAAAGCCTTCTCAAGGGTTTGGGCTCTCTGCTATCTGAATATTATCACCACTGGACTCGTATATGCAGAGAGTAACATCCCTGTCCCACGAGACTGAGTGCTTTGTCTTTGAAACTTTCTGAAAGGAGAAATCTGTGTCACAGAGAAATTGCATGGTTCTGATGTGACATTTCCTGAGTAGCAGACATTTTCCCAAGTTGCCATAGACAGTATCCTAAGGAATGTTACCAGTTTTAAGTGTAAGTTATGCACTTTGTGCTTCTCCGTGACCAGTAACTGCTAGCTTTTATAAACATCATCTTTCATAATAGCTTTGTTTGGGATAGAGATATACTCTTGGATCTCAATGCAAATAGATCTGAACTCTTAGTGGAATTTTATTCCTTTCTACCTTGTACATGTGTATTTAAAGTTGCAGGGTACAGGGTTGCTGATATTAGAAGAATAAAGTGTTTTCCGAGACTCAGGATTTAAATGAAAACTGGAGGGAGTGGCTGCCCTGTACAGTGGCTGTACAAGTGTTGTCCAAGTGCCTGAAAGGCAAGAGCCATTTGCTGTTGGGTTTTATACCTGTAGTGTGCTGCAGCAGTGAATGTGCTCTGGCTTATTTTTTTCTTTGCAGGGCTAAGAGGAACTGTCAGTAAAGATCCTTCCAAGCTCAATAAAAGCTAAAGTGTCTGGGCTGAGAACAAGCACCTATGAAGTAATTCAAATAAATCACTTAAAAATTTGAAATATGTGCTTAGGAAAGGAAGAAGAATTTCAGTGTTGAATCATTGAATTTGAATGGTGTTTGTGGAGTAGTAATTCATATCAATACCTTCTTAACTGAAATAAAAGTTTATCTAAGTGGAATCCTTCTGTAGGCCTCCTGGGGAAAGAAAAAAAGATGTCTCTGAGCAGGATTATGCAAATGAGAGTTACAAACATATAAGCCACAACTGCAATTACAGCACATTGGTGTTTAGAAAGAACATTTAGTCTTGGAGCTATATATACTTCAATATCTTTAGAGATACTAAATTAGATGAATTGCACCTTGAAACCTGAACTCTGGGTTAATTTATACTTCTTAGTAAAACTCAAAATTATCTTATTTTGAATCAGAACATGACTACTGCAAATACTTACGTGACAGATCAATGTAAAAAAAGTTCTTAATGTTTTTAAAGGGCATTAGGAAGCAGGAGAATTTCTTCTGGTTGCTGAGATTAATACACATTTTGCATTAAATCTCAGTAATTTTAATTTACTGCTTTTAAATACTAATTGTTCTGCTACTTAAGTTACCTGCCCACATGTAGGAGAATGTGCTCAGTTCATGAAATGTCTCACGGCCGCTCTGCAAGGCTGGAATGCAGGGGTTGAAATCAACCAGCTTTCCATAATTTTAGATGCAGACTCAGAAGGAATGAACTTGTTTTTTCCCAGACATAAGGGTGTGAACTTGTTTTTTCCCAGACATAAGGGTGTGGTTGTAGGTAATGGACAACTCCATTTTTCAGCTGTCAGACAGTATGGCTTGTACGCTTTGGGCTATACATTTCTTGATGACAATAAAGAAATGAGTGCAATTTTATTTTTTAAACTAAAGTTCTGTAAACTACATAATGAACTGAAATAGTTATATCTAGTTTTGGAGTCTAGCTGCTTTGTGGAATTTATTCTGTGTAATGATTGTATGGAGGGAATGATTTAGATAGGTATTTAATTTCAATACAATATAGTTCTCTGTCTTATAAAAAAGAAATTGATTTAAATATTTTCCTTAAAATGTTGTTGAAGAATTCATATGACTGTGTCAATTTGTGAATATGATCCAGTATTCCTATATTTAAAAACCTTAGAATTATAGAATTAGAAATGTCAAAGCTAGTTGCAGTCTTGTAATATAACAGAAAATAACTTTTTTATTACAGTTTTAATTTCTTACCAAAATCCCTGACTCCTATTTAAAACTTCCATATTAAAAACACCTGTTCAAAAAGCTTTGTTAAGAATTGTGTTTTGGACTACAGAAGGCTGCAACAATTGAACTAATGATGGTAAGAAATTCTCATCAAAGAATTCAATTTCTCTCCTCATTTTTTACAAGAAAGTAGGAAGCCATGATGCACAGAACAAAGGAGGAAACATTAAGTCTTTTTATTCTTTATTGAGTAAAATTGACTGAAACATTACTCTCCCATCTCCCTAGCTATTTTTCCTGCAAGGAAATTGTTTGGAAATGCCTGCATTCGGTGTTTTCCCACCAAGGGAAACCTCAGTACAGAAGAGGAAGACTGCCTTGTACATCTTGTGCAAGGATCTAATAGTGGTGTTTTCCAAAGAGACAGAGAGAGCTTCTGTCTACTTTGCTGCCAGATGCCTCATAGGTAGGAGGTGTATCCCCTCAGTAAAATGCTTCCCAAATGCTTGCACTAGCCTTTAGTTGCTTGTCTGCAGTGTCTAATGGATTTTTGAGAAAAAGGTCCTTTGAAGAGGGACAGGATGTGTCTCTTGAGAAATAAAACTTTATGGTCTAGCGTTTCCTATCAAAATATTCCCCTCATGAATGAGTGAAATTGGGAACCTGTTTCTTGGATTTCCCATGTGCTACCATGGCTGTGACTAAAGAGAGAGAGAAGGGTACTCTTGAGATTATATTCTCTAGATGGTAATTATACAGGTTTAATAGCTTTCATTTACATTTACATGGCCATTTACGTTTCAGTATTTTGACTTTTTGTGAACAGTGAGAAGGAGCTCACAAACTGCTAATCACAATGTCTTTGAGGCTGTTGCTTATGACATCATAAACTTCCCCCTAAAAGGGGAGGGTAACCCTAACCATCCTTCATTTCCATGGCTATCCAGCATCCTGCTCACAGGTCATCTGAAGGTGCAGGGACAAAGGGCAGTTACCTGTTGAACACAGTTCTCTGAATTAGTGTATCTGAAAGGCAAATGATCATTCTGTCTCTGAGTGGCTCTTGACAGAAACCCCACTTTGGTGATTAGCCAGCAACCTTTGAGAAATTAATATTTGGGGCTTTAATCAGCTAACTTCTTGAACAACCATTCAACTAACCTGAATATCAAGCACAAACATATAAAAAACTAATAGGAGGAATATATGAATAGTGAATATATGCAGGAGGCTGCAGACAGTTTACCTGTTAAGAAATCCTGTCATGATTGCTTGGGAAAATGAAGCATGAGATGAATTCAAGGAATCAGCCCGTTGATATTGTAAGACATTTGAAGTTGTAGATTGACAAGGAAAGTCCAGGAGCTGGGACAGGAGTGAGGGAAAAGGCAAGGAGTCAGAGAGGAAATTCTTTAACCTTACATGTGTCATTTTGTCCTGGAAATAATAAAAGGTAGTGTTTTCCTAATATTCAGAAGGTGGAATCACATCTCCCAGGAGGTGAATGAGAGTTAGGTGGAAAATACTGATAACTGTATGTTAATTAACATAAGTGTTGGCGCTGATATTAAGGATGAATTTTGGATGACATCTCAGTATTTATGAAAAGTGCCAGAATAATTCTGATAAAGACTAAATCTCACAGGAATAGTGTGAAGAGTATCTTGCTTCATAATAAAGAATACAAAAATATCATGCAAAATTTAAGATCAAACAGCAAGATAAGAATTATAGTCCAAACAAATTAACTTTTTAACTGGCAGAATGCAATCACTTATCCTTTTTGACACCTGGAAATGTGAAGATAGTGGAAATTGGATAAGTTCGGTCTCTTATTCCTGGATATTCCTTAATTACTAGTCATCTAACTAACTAATACCTTGGTTGAGTCATTCCTTTATTAAATAGTCGATGCAGTAATTCAGAGACTATTCTGATGTCCCCAGTGATGTTATCAGCATATAGTTATATCAAATAAATTAGAAATTGTAATGGAAGTAGAGAGGCATAAAAATGAGTCAGACATGTTAGCAGTGCCTTATGTACCCCTGCTAATATCTGCTATATAAAAACCACAAGGTATTTCTAGTTTCAAAGTCTTTTTCTGGATTTGACCTTTATTTGACCATGAACCATTGCTAAGTTAAAA
>VZUA01010897.1:1596-19253 GCA_013401035.1 Horornis vulcanius | reverse complement strand
TTCACCCTCCTCTAGCATCACAAAAAAAGCCTTCCAGCAGCAATCAGTGTGACTGTCAATAAAAACTGCAATCATATCCAAAAAAACCAAACCGACACAAGTGTTAAGAAATTACAAAAACCTAAGAAAAATCAGTAATTCATCAGTACAGAAGTTCAGCCAGCCAGAATCCAAGCTCTAATCAGGCTGATCAAAATCACTCATCTTGAAGAGAATGTGGGCTGAGGATCCAACCTCACAGCACAATTTAACACTGACACCCTGACCACGGGGGTGCCACTGGCTTTGGATGCCACATATATCTTTAGTTCACCTAAACCAAACCGTGCAACTCCTCCCTTCTTTCATTGAGCCTTCTCCACCATATAATTATATCCAGACATTTCTTTTTTAAGTAAAACTATATTTAAACCAGACACAAAATTATTTCTGCTATGACTCAAGGCTGAGACCTGACCTACAGGAAAAGTTTAAATTTGTGTAAAATGGTCTAATCACATATTGTTTTAAGGGATCGCGAACCACCACCCTGACAAGTCTCCCAACAATTACGTGAAATGGGAGGTTGTCATAACAATGTTATGTTAGGAAACAGAATTGACTAAAATACTTTGCAGAGTAAGATACAGTAACTGGATTGCAAGTTGCTGAACATCTGAAGAAAAGAAACATCAAAGAAGACCTACCTGGTGAATGTTAAGTCACCTTTATCACAGCACAGTTAGCTACCTCAGCGGTGTTTACCTCTGTCAGCTTCGTTTACATTATGACTAGAAACACTGATCAAGTCTTTCCCTGCAAGCTGCAAAAACAATGCCAGCTGTCTCCAAAGCCACAAATAGTTCTATTTGAACTGAAGCTGAAAGCCAAAAGCTTTCTTGTTGAGCAACTGCTCAGATTTGTGCCATCATGGGGAGGCCATGTGCTCTGAAGTTCCCAGAGAACTCTGGGAAAGATTGAATTCTTCTGCTTCCATTTACTGCCAGTTCCACCAATCTGTCTTCAACTAAGTTTACAATGAGATTAAAATAATGACTCCTCCTAGCCTCCCTCTTAACACACAAATTACTTTTTTCTCTTTTATTATTTTCTCACACCATTGTCAGCTGCCTGTATCAGCTGACAGATTGCCTGCAGGGCTGTTTGCTTCTTTTGACTTCAAACGCAATGTGGAGTAGAGATTGCATCATATCAACAATACTACCTTAAAATGGCAAAGACTAAAACCATGACAAGTAGAAAGTTAAAAACACAGATGTTTCCACATCTGCTTAACAAAGGGATATAAAATACCAGCTAACTAAGCCCCAAAACTACATGTATATTGGTGCTGGAGAAAGCAGCAATGCTCACTTCACCCCTCCTGACAAATATATCTCCTGACAAACCACCCCTCACACACATCAGAAATCCAAGGGTTTTCAAACAGCACCGTGAATCATCTGGAGCAAACACAAACTCTGGGGGTCTGCACCTTGCAGCATAAAAGCAGCTAATGCACTGCAAACTTAATTTAATTTTTACTAGCTTATCCTGCCTATGGCTAAATACCTTCTTGATCACATCCTATAGCTTGCACTGCCACCAGAGCTGCACAAATATTCCCGAAGGAGCCTGAAACAGACACATTAAACCCTTTTCCTTCCATACACAAAAGGCTCTCAGTTCTACCAGGAAAACAACTTCTCTTGACTTGTAAGTGAACTTACATTATAATTCATATTAATTATCACCTAAGTATGCTCCTTATGTCCTCCTGCTACTTTCGTTCTCAAGAGGATTAGATCAAAGAAATAAAATAGTTCAGCTCAATGCTTTGAGTATTAACACACAGACGCAGAATAACTGTATGTACAAGTGGCTAATACAAACCAACAATGTATCCTCTACATGAAAACCAAAGCAAAGATCCCTCTCAAAGTGCATATTTTGACAATCAACTGATCAGGTGGATGAAGGAATGGATTTTGAGGTGCAACAGCTAACTATTCACTGGTTAATAAGATAGCTCTAGAAGTCTTTAAATTTTCTCCTCTGTCTTAAAAGCATAAACTTTGCTCACAGTATTAAAATACAATTTGTTTTTGTTAGCATCTCCAGATCAAGAGTGCACCTCTCTCCCAATCACTCCAGCCTAGTTGCCAAGGCTTTGTTACACACTGGGGATTGGTCTCAGGGCACCTCCCTAGACTCCCTGCAAGTGATGCTAAACTGACACATACAGTTCAAGGAGACACCCAAGACATGGCAGCTAGGATTGGTCCTTCAGTCCAGATGACCAAACTAATTAATCTCCAAAACACACACGGTGTGAACATGAAGTCCTCAGCACCCGCTGTTTACCCCTACAGATTTGCTTCTACTGTGTCACAGCACCTGCTACAGCAGACGCAGCCACAAAATTCAAGGTTAAATTTTAACTTTTCCCTGCACTATTTGAGTGAAACAGGGAAAACAATCTTGTTTGAAGAAGGGAATAAAGCAGGTGCTGTGCTGTAACAGAGGCTTAGATCTGTGAGCAGGCACAAGACGTCTTGTCATTTGGATCCTAATGAGGTTCCTTGCCATGAGGCTGGCATGCCAAGGAAATTGATGAGCAGTTATATAACGCTGTTCTGGGCCTGGCTGAGGTAGTAAGTTTGAGTTTTGGCTACTGCTGAGCAGCACTTCCACGGAACCTAAGCTCCTTCTCCAACATTATCCTCTCACCTGCAGGCAGTGGGTAGACGATCTTGGGAGGGGACACAGCCAGGACAGCTGACCCCAACTGACCAAGGGAATATTCCATATCATCTGCTCAGCAATTAAAAGTTAGGAGAAAGGAGGAGGAAGAAGGGAGAATTAATTATTATGGTGTCTGTTTTCCAGAGCATTCACTAACACATACTGAAGCCCTACTTCTCAGGAAGTGATAGACATCATCTGCTGATGGGACATAGTAGATATATATTTTATTTTCCTTTGCTTCCATGCATGACCTTTGCTTTTGCTTTATTAAACTGTCCTAAACACGTGGTTTTTTTTCATCTTACTTTCTCCCTCCTCACCCTGCTGAGTAGGGGAGTAATAGAGCAGCTTGGTAGACAGCGGCTGCCCAGCCAAGGTCAACACACCTCAAATAAAAGGATGTATCCCTAAACAAAGTTTAAATTGGTCTCAAGATAAAATTTCTTACTTTAGACAAAACTTGGCTGCAATACAGACTCTTTCAACTTATGTGCCACAGTATATTATTACAAGATGACCAACTTGGTTGATGAAGAAAGAATATAAATTTTAATTCTCCTGCTTGGTATTTGAATTTATTAGTTAAAACTACTTTTCCCTTCTCATAAAGGTGTTTTCTGTTCAAGTAAATAAACACATTTGGGTTTATTTCTAGACATTTTCAAAGTGCTTATTTATTACCATTATTTTACATGTAATATAAATATAATCTAAGACAGTCTACTTACCAAAACACAGGAATGGTTCTCTGTTTGTTTTTTTTTTTAACTTGAACAAATAGCAAAGACAAACCCATGCCCTAAGTTAGTAGATAAACATTTCAGGTAAATATAATCTTGGCTGGAAAGAAAAACAGCTAGCTGAGGAAAGCAGCACAAAACCAGGTGGTTTTCGTAAGAATAGAAAAACAGCAACAGTCCATCAAACCTCCCTGCTTTCATTTCTAAACAGCAGTAATCTGATAAATCTAGTTAAAACTGCTAAGTAACTGCAGTCTTAGTATCCTCCACCACCAAAACTGATAGATTCCCATCTAAAAATAAAAGCAGATAATATTAGTACCATATATTTTTACATGTCTTTTCAAATGCACCATATTCTCAAATACCTCACAGACACAGGATTAAGGGCCAAAGGGTAAAAGGGAACATCCAGCACACAGAAAAAAACACCTCATATACAGACTACCAGCCTAATACTTCTGTCTAAATATGCCTAGCCTCTATGCTTAAGCACAGCCTGAATTGAGACATTATGGGAAAGCTGAGGCTTTACTTCTATTGTACTTTTTTTTTTCAGATCTAAACACTCTTTGCTGTGATATACTGATAGACTTGTGTAAATGTTTTCTAAAAAAAATAATCAGGAGCCTTCAGCTGAACCTGGTTTGACTTATTAAAGGGATGATGTNTTTTTTTTTTCCTCCAGCCTTCTCTTACATGGCAGGACTATTTAAAGAAGGCTCAGCAATATGAAAATTCCCAAATTCCCCAATTCTCTTGAAGGAATGTCTAACTTGCTACCAGTTTATGAAACAAAAACAACTGCACCTTTGATCGGCTAACCTAACCACATGGAAAACAAACTGGTGATAAGGTTCAAGGTCATGGAAATTCACTGTAGCACCTACACCAAATCAAAATGCTCACCTGCTGGTTTCCCAGTCTTGGTCATCCTTATCTTTTTCTTCTTTGGCATCTGAATTGTGTGGGTGTTTCTGCACAATCCGCATCCCACCAGCTTTCACTGGAATGAAAATTAAATAGGTAACAACAAACCTCAGTCAAATCAGTAGTAAGTGAAGAATGTTTTAAAGATGACCCACCCTGCTTCCCTCCCGATACTTTACATAGTAATTTAATGGTAAGCACAGTTTGAAAAAGGGGCCCAAAGTGTTAAAAAAGTGGCAAGCTTAAAGAACAGCTACTTCAGGACCACATCTGCCTTTCTGTTTCACATGTTGCCATCTATGCTTATCCTGAGAAGCTGCAGCTCGTTTTACCACCCGCTTCCAATGACATTTTAGAAAATTCAATTTGTTTTAATTCCCCCTCCACCCCATACTAGCTTGCAGCAGTCAGAAGAAACTGAGACAATGACTTGCATAACACTACACAAAAGGCCACAAACCAAAGAAACTAACTTGTCATTTCATGTTAAAAGCTACATCTACAATAATAGCATTTATACAAAGACGTACTTCACAAATAGTGTAATAAAAAGCAGAATTTTTGAGGTCTGTTAACTTGCATTTAGAACAGAGCTTTTTGTTTCGCAAAATATACAAGCATTTACAACATTTTAAATCCCTGCATCTCTTAAGTTTTAGAAATGATGCAAACATGGAAGCAATCCTTTGAAAAACAAAGCAAGAAGTGAAAGCAAATCCACTCATGTGCATCACTTATCCACTCCAAAGTGTGATCTAAAACAGGAACCAAGCCAGGCTTAGCACTGCAGCCACTGGAGCAACAGACAGGTTGCTCTTGATCTGCTTTCTGGTTCAATAGTGTACTATTCTTTTTCTTCAACAACTGCTACACATGCTTACAGGACAGCACAGGATAAGACGATGCATCTCGTTAACTTAATTGAATGGGCTACACTGCCATCAGCAACCACATCAGAAAGCCACTACAGTGGTCAGAAGTCAATAAAAGCACTTACAGACACTCTGGTTTGTCTTTCACCGTGCTTTGAGACAGTGTCTGTGGTGAGCCTCGGCAGAGGTGTCAGCCGGAGCAAGCAGGATGCCAGAGCAGCACTCGGGAGAAGGTGAAGCTGGCAGGGACAGGGAGGCTGGACTTCTGACAGCTCTCCTGTGTCCTGCCACAGAGGGAGCAGGGCACCTCATGAGCTGTTCAGTGCTAACCCCAGAAACCTAGACACAGGTCTAATTCCCAATTCTTAACCACGACAACAATGGAAAGGCCACTGCTGTGCAAAAACTTTACAGCCTGGGTAAAAGAAAGCATGAAAGAGTAAGTGACCTGCTCCAGGAGAAAGTGAAAGCTCTTTGCCCCTATCTTTCAAAAACAGGTTTTAAGTTCTGAGTGATACTTGAATGATAAACTTCTAATTCAATAAAGATCATTAAGTAAAGATAGGCAATGAACAGAAACACTCAAAGAAATACCTTTTAAAACCAATCGAAACTGTTTTATCATGCACTAAAAAGCCCCAAACCCAAATCACTAACCATTTTGTGTTCTCTCTCCAGCATAAAACTTTAATTGGTGAGAAATGTTTCACATGGGACAAGAAAAACAGTTTAAAAAACTATGTTTTTTGTTGCCTAAAGTGAAGCAAAAATTAAAATTCCAATTAATTTTTCTTGATTCAAGCTCCTTAGAAATTTAAGTTTGTTTGCCAAAGCAAACACTGAGTTCTGTCAAGTGCAGTCTTGTTTTAACATCTCAGTTAATCAAAGTACTGCTATGCTTTATTTACATTTATTTATAAATTATTAACTTATTTTAATTAATTTCTAAATTTAAACATCATTGCACAATCAGGACCTTTTACTTATTTATTTCAAATAATTTCTTGTGGAAGATGCTGTCTCCACAGCAACATCTGCCAAGGTTACAAACAGCAGTTCTGAACAATACACATGCTTCCATGTCCTTCAACATCTAACAGAAAACTAGAGAAAACAATACCTGAAAATTTAGTGCTAATTTAGATCTAAAATGTCTCTCCTCTCTGTATCATCAGGCCATCTCTGTTTGCAGAATTAAAAAGCAAATAACCATACAACTAAAAAGGCATAATAGTGACTAAGCAGCAACTTAAAATTTTAAATCTGATTTTTTAAACTAATTTCAGCAGGCATAGTATAGACAGCTTAAAATACTTTGGTGCATAATTGAATTATATTTAGCAATCCAAGGTTACTGTGCAGAAGGAACCAGCAAACAGCTGCAATAATCATGTATATTTGTGAGACCAGAAGTGAAATAATTAGACAGCATTCTGTACATATCTGCCACCCATGACACAGCATGCTCATACCCAATCCAGTTTCAGGAGACTTAGATGATAAATACCCTCACAGCATATTCATCTTGCTTTTCAAAAGGTATCAGCTAAGCTACATTACCTCAGGGTGTGACAAGAGAAGAAATGATTACATCCAAGAAGGTAATGAAAAACCCACTCAACATTTGTGAGATTTTCTCGGGAGTTATGAGGAATCATCTATTTCCTACTTGCCGAGCATTTACTACCTAATTTGACAGATGCTCACCATGGTGATTTTGTCACTTAAAAGTCATCCTTAAAAGAGCTCAGATCTCCTTATCCTGCAAACAAAGCACTTAAATAACTGATAAACCACCTTCCAGAACACCGTCAGAAAGCAGTGCCCAGAAGGGCTGGTGTCAACGACCCTGGGTTGGGATTAGGAAGGAAGTAGCTCCTGTGCTGAAGAGCAAGAGCAGAGCTCATGCGCCAAGACAGGAGAGGACAGGTAATGGGTCTCCGGAGTGGTGACAGCCCTAAGCCTTTACTAAAGCAGGAAATAAAGAAGGGATCATTTGCCACCACACTCAGAAGAGCAACAAGTCTATCTGCTTCACTACTGAATACAAGTTTTAGATTTTAATTATCACGTCATGTTTTCCCCCCTTGAGAGGCACACAGGACTACCCTGTCAGTCCAATGAATGCCAGCCTGTGTTACTCATAAGGGTACAACTACTCCTTCTGGAAATGTATTAAAAAACTGTGTTAATCAATTACCACTCAAGCTGATCTGGAGTCAGGACGCATTCTGCTTTTTCCTCCCTGCCCCCACTGCTGGACTCCTCTCTGTTTCTGAGACTGAATTCCGAAACAAACCCCACTGAGCTGGAGCAAGTACCAAGTGCCTAGAGAAGCAACAAAGGTCAGGTCGCTCGGGCTGCAGACCTGAGGCAGTCTTTGCCAGGGAAACCTTCCAACTCAACCCAAATCACCCGATGGTCATGGCAACCGGACAGGAACTTTTGCAAATCCAGAGTACAACCAACAGTCTTAGCAGCTTTCTTTTTTCCTGAGAATATATTCAGTATTAACACAAAAATTTATTTCTTATGTACTGTGTAATAACAGATTCCATTACAACAATAAGATGTCTGGAAAGGGAAACAAAATATGCCATTGTACAAGATTAAGGGAGCATACATTAGTGTTCAACAAAGTAAGGAAGAGGAGTTATTATACGCCTTCATTTCACAGAATTCTCAGCTCAGAGCTATTTTTTTAATGTACAAAAAAGCACACAACTATTTTCACAAATTTATCATAAAACTTCCTAAATCCACTATCAGCAAAATCACCTTCCTTTATCCCTCCACAGTATGTACTAGATGAATAGCTAAAGCATAATTACACAGATCTCTTTGGAGGAACTGTACAAAACTACTGAGCAATGTATTATGGGCACACTTGATCTCACTGACAGGCGGATATTTAATAAAGATTAAGTTAGGGCCCTCTTAAAATTTTCAGAGGGGAGGTCAAAGTCACTTCCTGCACTGAGGTGTTCAGGTTCCTTTCCATTTCATTACCCTCTGTCTTTTCAAGTGCCTTTTCTTTTCCCCCTATGTGAAAGATCAATGCAAAGAGGAATGCAGTGCAGTCACTAAGCAAGGGCCAACAGTGCACTTGAAAAACAACATATTTGTCAATTTTGCTTTTAATTTGATGACCCAAATCCTTCCTAACTTACATGTCCAACCTACTCAGTAGGTTGTAATCTGTAATTACAGGTAGTGCTCTTTATAGAACTGTATGCAGAAAAACCTGGGCTTTTAAGCCATTTAACAAAAGAGATTCCCTATTCACACATTTTCTTTGATAGAAATTTGCCTTCTTATTCATGAATGAGATTCCACCTGTATTAATTTTTTAAAGAATTTCTTTCATTTTATTAAATCTTGTTTGCAGACTGATCTATTGCATTATTCTAATATTCACGGATCTAAACAAGCTTGAGATAAAGGATTAAAACCTATCTTCAGCCACTAGAGTAAATATATACTCTTGCAAGTCATAACACTTCTTGTGGATTTTCCAGCTGTTAAAAGACCAAAGGGTCAAACAGCTTCGAAAATCTTCCCAAAGCAACCCAAACATATGGTAAAGCATTGGGTTTTTTCTGGCCTCAAAGACAGGCTCAGTGATCACCCTCCTTCCAAAGATAAATTATGTGTGCATNACCCACCGGGGCTCGCATCCCTGGGGGCTCGAACCCACCGGGGCTCGCATCCCTGGGGGCTCGAACCCACCGGGGCTCGCATCCCTGGGGGCTCGAACCCACCGGGGCTCGCATCCCTGGGGGCTCGAACCCACCGGGGCTCGCATCCCTGGGGGCTCGAACCCACCGGGGCTCGCATCCCTGGGGGCTCGAACCCACCGGGGCTCGCATCCCTGGGGGCTCGAACCCACCGGGGCTCGCATCCCTGGGGGCTCGAACCCACCGGGGCTCGCATCCCTGGGGGCTCGAACCCACCGGGGCTCGCATCCCTGGGGGCTCGAACCCACCGGGGCTCGCATCCCTGGGGGCTCGAACCCACCGGGGCTCGCATCCCTGGGGGCTCGAACCCACCGGGGCTCGCATCCCTGGGGGCTCGAACCCACCGGGGCTCGCATCCCTGGGGGCTCGAACCCACCGGGGCTCGCATCCCTGGGGGCTCGAACCCACCGGGGCTCGCATCCCTGGGGGCTCGAACCCACCGGGGCTCGCATCCCTGGGGGCTCGAACCCACCGGGGCTCGCATCCCTGGGGGCTCGAACCCACCGGGGCTCGCATCCCTGGGGGCTCGAACCCACCGGGGCTCGCATCCCTGGGGGCTCGAACCCACCGGGGCTCGCATCCCTGGGGGCTCGAACCCACCGGGGCTCGCATCCCTGGGGGCTCGAACCCACCGGGGCTCGCATCCCTGGGGGCTCGAACCCACCGGGGCTCGCATCCCTGGGGGCTCGAACCCACCGGGGCTCGCATCCCTGGGGGCTCGAACCCACCGGGGCTCGCATCCCTGGGGGCTCGAACCCACCGGGGCTCGCATCCCTGGGGGCTCGAACCCACCGGGGCTCGCATCCCTGGGGGCTCGAACCCACCGGGGCTCGCATCCCTGGGGGCTCGAACCCACCGGGGCTCGCATCCCTGGGGGCTCGAACCCACCGGGGCTCGCATCCCTGGGGGCTCGAACCCACCGGGGCTCGCATCCCTGGGGGCTCGAACCCACCGGGGCTCGCATCCCTGGGGGCTCGAACCCACCGGGGCTCGCATCCCTGGGGGCTCGAACCCACCGGGGCTCGCATCCCTGGGGGCTCGAACCCACCGGGGCTCGCATCCCTGGGGGCTCGAACCCACCGGGGCTCGCATCCCTGGGGGCTCGAACCCACCGGGGCTCGCATCCCTGGGGGCTCGAACCCACCGGGGCTCGCATCCCTGGGGGCTCGAACCCACCGGGGCTCGCATCCCTGGGGGCTCGAACCCACCGGGGCTCGCATCCCTGGGGGCTCGAACCCACCGGGGCTCGCATCCCTGGGGGCTCGAACCCACCGGGGCTCGCACCCCCGGGCTCGCATCCCCGGCAGCGGCGGGACCCGCCCGAGGCCGCCCTTGCCCTTCTCAGCCCCGGCACGCACAGGAGGGGACTTGGCGGGGAAGCGGCGCCCGGCCCCGCCGGCCCACGGCCGCCCCGGCCCCCCCCGTCCCGTCCCCCGGCGTGGCAAGAGAAAGAGCGGAGAGACGGGAACCGGCGGCCGTACCAGCAGGAGGGTGTCCGGCCCGCGTCTCTGCTTTCTCTTTGGGAGGCGAAGACATTTTTACTGTGGCAGCGGCCCCGCTCCTGCACCGGGCACCCGCACCCCAACACGGCCCGGCGAACACGGCCCACGCCCGCCCTGTCAACGTGGCCGCCGGGAGGGTGGTGCCGCGCCGGGCGCCGGGCCCTGCCCCGGCCGGGCGGGGACGTGGCGCCCGCAACAGGCGGCCGCTGTGCCGTGAGGGCAGCGTAGGCGGCTCCTGCAGCCTGAGCCGCCCTGTTTGATTTATTTGCCGAGGGGAAGCGGCGCAGGCCGCTAACAACGTGGTTTTGAATCGTCTGCGCGTGCATTGCAAATAATACTTGTAATTAGTGACTAATTGGCCGTCCGCTTTTTGCGCTTTGTTGTGTTCTGCCAAACCGCGTATGTGTGAAGGGGCATAAAGAGCCGTGCAGTTTTTGGCCGAGGTAGAGTTAATTTTCTTCGGGATAGCTGTTTTGGGCCGTGCTTTGGAATTGTGATGGAGACTGTTGATAACTCGGGGCAATAAGTGCCGACCTTGCCTTTGCTTCAGACCTCACTTCCTTGGTGTTTGAAATTACAGAGCTGATTCACATCGTTTTAAGAAAATTTTCAAACACTTGAGTTAGCTTTTCCAAGTCATGTGGAAAGGCACAGAGCATAACATCTGAATGAATTATATTAGCAGCAAAGTGTAAACCATGCAGGCCGTTCTGGTTTTCTTTTATAGTTTGAAATAGGAAGCAAGTACCCCAAAAGATGAGTGTATGATATTTGAGAGTTGACCCTCCCTGCTTCCAAAGTGGTATAGAAATATTTCATCACAGGTTTGTTATTGGGAAATTAATGTAAGAATATTTCATTTATTTGCTATCATTCTATGTAAACAACTATGTTACCATTGCAAAAATATGTGTGATGTGTAAATCCACATTTTGGGGTTTTTTTTTGCAACCGTTCAAAATATAGTCCCGTCATGGTATCCTTAACAGCTTGAATGAACAAATGTTGTAAAAGTATTGCAACTAAGTTCTTACATTTTGCTGCTGGGTTATTTCAATTTCTTACACATGGAGCATGTTAGAGTCTCTGATTGTATTTTCAGCTCTGTCACCTTCTGTGTAGCCTAACACAAATTACTCCAATTCCCTTTCTAGTCTCTGTCAAAGTCTATCCAGATTATAATTTTTTTTTCTAGAGTAGTAGTATGAGATTTTAATATTTTTTTCGTTTACTGTCCTCTGAATTTGAATTAGATTATTACATTTTCTCTTTTTCTTGGTTTTCCCAGGTTTGTTCGCTTTGGATTTCCCTGTGCTGGTTACCAAAGTTGGTAGAAAATTTTGCTGTTGCAGGTTTAATCTAAACCAGCTGTTACAGAAATGAAGTTGAAGAAAAGGTGCTATAAATTATTAAAATATATTAAAACACCTGCAAGTTAATGATTTTTTCCCTAAGAAACAGTTTAATAATTTCCTTCTTAAGCACAAAGTTTTAGTATATGAAGATGCACTGGGAGGAAGTATTACATCAAAGATGTGCTTTGGCTGTTCTTGTTACAGCCAGCAACATTTCTTTACGTTACGAGAATTCACGTGTCGCCCTTAGCACAAGTATCTGTGTGAAGGCTCACTGTGGCTTCATAGCTAAAATACAACATCCACCCTGAATATTTCTCAGAGACACAGGGCTGAAATTTCCAGAAGGCACAGCTGTGCATCGGGTTTGGAAGCTGGGATCTCAAGGCAAACCATACTAGTGCAGAAGGAGCAAGAACTGGAAGCGGGGAAGACAGATTGAAACAAAAAAATGAGGAACAGGAGTACTTGGCCTTAGTGGACCAGGAGACAAGGTCAAAAAGTTGAGTGGGTGTGGAGAGGTAACATAAGAATTGTGAAGCAGGGCAAATACCATGTCAGAAGAAAAGAAATGTTTTTCCTCCAGCAGTGAAGTAGGAGGCAGAACTGGTTGAGTGAGATGAGGATGAGGACCCCAGGGAGAAAGGAGAGAGTACTGAAGGTAGGCCAGTCAGGAGCAAGCACGCAAAGCATCAGATTAGTGGGAGGGAGAGGGAAGGATCTTTGCTGCTCTCCATGGTCTGGAGCTTCTCAGACTGACCTGCCTCTATGGTTGTCAGTACACATAATTACTTCTTTCCTCAAGGGCCTGTGCCAATGCTAAGTTTCTATGCTTGCAGAAGAATTATATAGGTGTCTGTATGATACCATAGGATAGAATTTAATTTTCAGATATTGTTTTTAAATTGTTGCAAGAAAAACAAAAAGAAGACAAAAATCCAAAATTAAAATAAAGACATAAATAAATCAAGATTTGTAGAATCAAGCACCTAAATGAGGAAATGCCACAAAGTTTGTAAGTAGTACTTCAGTTTTGTGAAAACAGTGTGGTGGTTTCTTTGGCAAATGTAAGGCAACACGCATTTTTCCAGCTAGTGGCAGTGCCATAATATTAGTAACAATCACAGCATCACAGAATCATTAAGGGTGGAAAAGACCCTTAAGATCATCAAGTCCAAGCATCAGCTTAGTACTGTCCATGGAAATGCTCAAAAATGTGTGGATATGGCATTTGAGGGCATGGTTTAATAATTTGCCCTGGGAAATCTGTGCCAATCCTTTACAATGCCTTCCATGAAAACATTTTCCCTGATATCCAATGTAAACTCCCCTGGCAGGACTTGAGGCCATTTCCTCTCATCCTCTTACTTGTTACCTGGGAGAAGAGACTGGCACCCACCTGGCTTCAGCCTCCTTTAACAGCTACTTGTAGAGAGCGCTAAGGTCTGCCCCGAGCCTCCTTTCCCCAGGCTAAACAATATCCCGCTCACTTATGCCCATGTGCAAGAAATAGAGAGGCATTCTTAATGACAGGCAGTAAAATGCCAGGATTTTTCAGTCACTTAGTCATTTCCAGCAGGCCGGTTGTTTGTACCAGCACGCACAAATGGCAGCAACAGTGGGAAACTTCATTGGAAAGCAGGCAGAGTTTTTTACAAAAAGTTGGCGGTGGAGTCACTTCCTTTGCCAATTCAGCCACGCCTGGTGCTGACACACTTTCCCCAGAGATTGTAGCAAAGGCAAGTCCCTACTGGAAAACGAGTGAATGACAGCATCGTAGGGCAATGAAATGTAGCAGCGCACTGAGGGAAGAGTAAATAAAACATGTTGTTTAGGATATTTCATGTTTTAACATGTTTTGAAGACTACTGGATGTTTTAGAATATGAGTATGTTTGTGGAGGATTCCATCACGAACCTCTTCAGTTCATAGGTAGGAGCTGGTAATAGACACCTTAAGTCTCTGTGGCATTATCCATAACCAAGAAAGAGAACTCTCCAGCTACTACTAATTTAAACTAATATAGCAAGCAGAAAGAAGCTATGTCTTTTATGGTGATGGTGCAGGCAAAAAAAAAAAGCCAACCAAAAATAGGACAAAGCCCTTTACAAATCCCGAAGTTAAAAGTTAAAAAAACAATCTGAGGAGAATAGTTAGGAAGGTATGCAAAAATATGCATATAACAGCTATTTTCAGTGGCAGTTGGGCATTCACAGCACTTTTGACAGTAATACCAGGTTCTTATTTTTTGTGCTTTAGAGCCCAAAGTATGTTCGGTAAGCAGTCTCTTTTAAAAATAAACAGTCTGTTGAACTATGATTAGGACACCATTTTTGTCAGTTTTGAAAATGCTCACCAGTACTAAACAGATGGCTGTAGTTTTGGTGCTTTCACTTGCGGCCTGAAGCAAAATTTTGTGTTCTTTCTGAAAATAGTGACACACATAGAAAAGCAATTTTTGGGTTCAAGTCAACAGGAAATTATAATAGTGCAACCTAGGGTCACTCAGCATTTAAAAGGCAGATAACTGCTTTGCCACACAACTTTTGCTGTCATTCCCAGCACAAATATGCACATGCATGCTGTAAATCCTGGGAAGTACGAGAATCTGCTCTGTTTAGCTACAAGGTAGGCAAAACTTTTTCAGTGCGCAGGGTTTTGCCCAATTTATAGACAAGCATCAAGTCAATGAAGACTACCAGCTGATTTTGATAATGCATCCAAGATAGTTTTTCCTGAAAACAGGTAGTTGCTTTGAGATTTTGATTGTTTTATTTCAACAATGTTTTAAAATTTTTCTATTTTTAAACATTAAAATACATGGGGAAATGAAATTATTTTCTCTTTTTATCTTCTTATTTTTCTTTTTTTTCCCCCCTGCCAGTTAATAACAATATCAGGTATCCACATAGTTCTAATCCTTTGTGACATTTGGTGCAGGCAATAATTTCTGAGGAATGATAAAACAAACCAAAGGGTTTACTTAGGAATTTGATCCTTCACTTTCACTTTTTGAGTTTGCAGATCTTTATTTGTATATGTTGCCATCCAAAACTAAAAAGAATGGGCTTAGTCTGATGCAGCCAGTCTTGCTTTTTTACTTACGTGGAAATATGTAAAGCTTTTAGCAAAAGTCAAATCATGTCATTTTAGTTCTGTCTCACTTCTGTGCTAGACTGAGAAAAGGGTGCTGGGTTTAGGACTATGAATTGTTAGGAGATTTTCAGAGATTGTGTGGGCTGCCACCCTAAAAGATGATTTTATCTAATGTGCAGACCTGGGAAAATAGTTTGTAGAGCAGGCATATAAATTTGGGCAAGGAGTAATTTGCTTTAGCAATTATTTTCTACCCATCCCTTACTGACTGTCATTGCATTGATTCATTAAAGTCACTTGGATTGCAGTGTTTGCTGGTTTCTTTGTATCTTGATTATATGATTAATTCCATGTTGTTACTCTAACTGTACTGTTATTCTGACAAGGAACTCAAATTTATCTGCTTGCTTGATTTACTAATTCAGTTTTCCAGGAAAACCTATATAATTCTTTTTTTTTTCTTTAGAATTAGAATAAGTTCCCATTGGGTCAAACATAAATTTGTTGAGTGTTAGAAGTTTCTGAATTGAATCACAATGTAATTGTAAGACTCAAACGCTCTTTTTTCTTAGTGTTTTGTTAGATTTCCTTGGAAATATTTCTGATAAAAAGTGTACTACAGGTCTATCTTGTGAGAAAGGTAGAATGATGATGTTTTCAGAAAGAAATGTTGCAATGTTACATTGCCACTCTTATATTATATTGTCATGAAGTTCAGACTTCCGAGCTGTTATCAAATATTAAATCAGCATGAAAAGCAATTTCTCAGTATGATGGATTACTACTGAGATATGAATCAAATTTAGGAGACTTGTAGCAAATTAAGAAATTGTTCTGTATGTCTTTTTCACAAAAGCCGTCTGTTACTCTGTTAATATCTATCTTAGCTACCATGACTGCATTTTACATTTGTTCCTCCCCACTCTACAATATTATTTTAGCAGTTAAGTTTTAGACATGATGCACGCTAGAGTCACATAATTTCTTGTAGGTTTCTTTTCTTTCAAGAACAAGTTGCTGTTTGCTGTACAGCTGAAGTAAAAATTTATATTGAGTTCACATGAGAATTCTGCCTTTAAGAAAAACCCAAATGGAAACTGCTATCATAATACATTCTTACATTAAGCTAAAATTTATTGCTTTTCATTAAATGAAAATAAAATTATGTATAAATGGCTTTACCACTATATACTAAAAGGAGAATAAAGAGAGTAAGTGTTTGTGAGTTTCCAGAGGCTTTGCCTTGCAAAATATTAATTCTTCCTCCGATGCAGTGCACAGCAGTTCTGCTTTAAAACACTACTCATGGTGATACTACCATAGAGGTATTCTGATATGGAAGATTAACAAAGCAATTTATAGATTTTGTGTAAGGAAGGTAGAAAAGGGGGAGGAGGCAGAGGGAAGAAGAAGGAAAGAGAGGAAGAGAAAAATAGAAGGAAAGTAGGGAGGGATATGTCTGCTTCAACAGAGAAAGTAAATTTTATCTTTTGGAGGTTTTTTATCTAAATATATCAAAATTCTCCATAAAGGCCATTATTTTCATTATCCACTGCTTTCAAATGGGTAAGCAGAAGTACAGAAAATGAAGTTGCCAAAGCTGAACTAGTGGCAGAGATGAAAACAGAAGCCAGGCCCCTTGGGGCACAATTCTCTCTCCATTGTCTCATTAGTCTGGGATTACTAAAGAAGCAGTGTATTTTATCATGATAGAAAATGGGCACATTAGTGCTGCCCAGTTAGAGAGCGTCTTGTTCTTCTAGCTCTGTAGACAGCAAGGCTTCTCTCCACTTGAGATAAATGTGCAGAGCCTCTTGCAGTTTTGGACTTTCATCACAGCCTCAGGATCACTGTGAGTGGGGGCTGTGATTGCTCCTGGGAGTTACTGATGTTCATACCAAATGAGGCTCAAGAAAATTAGATATTGCACTCGGCAAGTGGGTCTTACCCACTCCTCTCTCCCTTTTTTCNTTTTATTTCTGAAAACAGTTAACATCAGAGTGTGGGAGTTTTGTGGTTGTGATGGAAACTGAGAACCTGGCTAACTGCAAGCCTTGCAGTAAGCACTCAGTACAGAACTAATGGTTGCTTACTGTCCATATTTCATATTTAAAGTCAGACATCAAATAAATAACANTCTGTCTTACTGATTTGGATCCATGCAGGCTGTGCTTTTTCAAGAATGGAAAGAATTAATGTTGGTTCAAAAGTGAAAATTAAAAAAGTCAAGCTGATTTAACTTCTTAGTGTTTACAAACANCTATCTTCCTAAACCTATAATTAAAAAAACAAAAGTCCAGGCAGAAGGAATGCACTAAATCTATCTGAAAATACAGATTAAAAAAAAATCACTGTCACAAAGGAAGTTTATAATCTTGTTAACATATAAATATACAAAGCAAGTCAAAAAGCTCGAACAGACAACTGTGCATACTGCCAACAGAAAATCTCGGCATACCATACATACATCTTCAGTATCTTCAGGTTCTTTATAATCTTTCACAGAAACTTTCTTGGCTTTAGAGGGAGTTTTGTATGTACAGAAGTAAAGTGCTGCTAGGTTCTAGGAAATAACTTCTTAAACTATAGCTTGGACTGCTACAGGTGCTAAAAAGCTGCCATTAGCACAACCTCATCATATATCAGCACATTTCAGTAGCTGACAGTGTCATGTCTTTTAGCTCAGATAGAAACAGCC
>VZUA01010896.1:3432-19793 GCA_013401035.1 Horornis vulcanius | reverse complement strand
GTTATGCACCTAAAACTGAATTTAAGAGTAAATTCTTCAATACTATGCAGAAATTCTCAGTCAAGTATTTATTATTACAGATGAATTATTAAATATTGAGGTAAAAATCTTCACACAAAGATAAATGTATAATACAGTCTTTACATAGTTTTGTAATTAATTCTTCTAACTTTTCAATAACCTCATAATGGCATGATTTTTTTAGATAAAAGGTATTATTAAAAGAACTCTAAGGTTAAATTGTCTCATTTGGTGTCATGTAGAATTTATCTTGCATATCTCAGTAAAAATGCTGTGCTCTACAAAAACATCTCACACACTCATAAATGAGGTAAGTGCCAATGACAGGGATGTAGTAGCAGAGATTAAAAGAACATTTTCCAGCTGCAATTTGAAAGTGCTGGCAGTATCTGGAGGAGAGGGATCAGGAAGATTAAGACTCATCCATGGGCATTGTGGTAACAAACTATCCTTGTAGGGAACAGGGAAAATGCTGTTCCTTGAAAAGCAGAGGCAAAGAGCAAAGGAAAAGAGAAGGGCTGCAGAATGGGACAAACAATGGAGTATTAAATAAAAACAAAGAATTAAACCTGATGCAGCTGTCAGTGTGAAAATCCTCATCCTAATTAAGAATACATAAAATGTTACCACCTGTGTCATGCACAAGGCAAGGCTTGACAACACAATGATTCCACTTGGCCTTCAGATGAGTGGTTATGAATTTGAAACAGCCATCCAAATCTCCACGAGTGTCACCCACAGTTAGATCTGTTGTAAAGACAACCTTTATGAAAATGTTTTCCACCCTGCACCCTTCACACAAAGTGTGAGCACCCTTTGAATGTTTCGAAGTATCAACAGGCAAGACAAAGAGCTCCTATAAATGCTGATAATTCTGCCAAGCTCAGGGTACAGGAAAAGAAAAGCAGGCACCTTGATAATTCTTAGAAGCCACTTATAAGGTAAGCTTGTTTGGTACTGCTTGTACCTGGCCTGCTAAGGCTGTGCAATGAGCCTCTGTGTTCTCCTCTGGCCTACAACACAGGTAATTCCATTAGTCTGGAAAATGGATATCAGTGAAACTTCCACAGACAAGACATCTCACTTTTGAAAAGGATTTTAGAGGCTTATTTTGGATGGGACAACTTGCTCTAAAAGTGCATCTTCACCATTCCATTGATGACAAAGGCAGATGGTAAAGGCAAGCTGAAAGCATCCCATCCCCACTCCATCCAGCAGATGGTGACTCCATTTCTCTTCTAAATTTAATCTTCTAAGTATATAAAAATATAACTAAATTATCCAGATATGTGAGTATATTACAACTAGACACGTGGCAAAGGACCACAGTGGGTGAGTTATTCTGTTCTATTTTCCTTTAGAAGTTACTATTTTGACCAAGAAATTAAAACACAATTACATGGTTAAAACTGCCCCAGTTGAATGTAGCAAGACAGTGATGTGAGAAGGTGCTGATCACCCTTGAGTCCCTCTTCATCTCATATCCCTCTGCACCAGGCCATTGTCTGGTGCAGTCTCTGCTCACATGCCCTTTGTGACATATTCCTCTGAAACTACGTTTTTAAATTTTGTCCTATTTTGCAACCGAACCTGTATGAAACAGAAAAGAAAATGTTGTTTCTCCTAATATGTTTCATAATACCATGAATTTTGGAAATGCAATTTAAAATTGTATTTTTTGTAATTCTCTCCAGAGAGAGCAAATAAAACTATTCTGTTGCAAGAAATGAGAGGTAAATATTAATGGCTCAAGTATGTTGTGACAGCCAAAAAGGCAATTAATCTGAATTTTTTCCCTTGTGTCAGGTCAGAGGTCATGATGTTGCATGACAGCTGTTGTGTTCATCTGTCCTTACTCTGCTTGTTTATTCTTGCTGCCTTGGATTGTGTGAAGCACTGGACTGTGGTCTACTCTCTCCTGATTTTTGCAGAATATTGTGTGCCTTGCTCCCAATCTGCAAACTGCACTAGACCCAGCAGATTGGTCTCATAGTGAATAATGACTATGTAAAAATGACTTGTATATTTGGAAGAAAGAAAGCCCTTGAAAAGGTGATATAAAAATTTGCTTTCTTCACATATTAGTCACAGAAAGGTTTTTGGTTTTCAAGCAGAGCTCCTCATTGCTCTGTGTGCCAGCTGCCAGTTCCAAAGGGATTTTTATCATCTTGGCTGAATAGCCTGCTTGCCATCAGCTCCAAAGTGCAGAGCACTGTCTCATTCCAGACTAATTTATACCTTTTTTTATCAGCTATTTGTGACTGGGGAAGAGCTCAACCCAAGATCTGGTTCCAGCCTCCCAGACATTTGGTATATGACAGCCACCTCTTCTTTCCATTTTCTAATTAATCTCTGTCTCAATAGCAAACAAATAAATTTTCATATATTTTCAATGGAGAAAGGATAATTTATAAAACTCTTCCAGACAGCTTCTCTTTTAAGCACTTCTGTAAGCAGCTATGAAGACTAACCAGAGCTCCACTGATTAGCAGAAACTCTGTGTCTGCTTCCTGGATGCCTCTGCCCTGGCTCCAGGACTCCACGTCAGGAACAGAGGCTGCCTTCATTAGGAACAAACCAGAAAGATTCATGGATGTTCCTTCCCTCCCTCCAACTGGAGAGTGGCCCTGGCAGAACTCTCTGGGATGATGCTGACAGCTCATTGACTGGCTAATTCCAGCAGGCTGTTCTTCCAGTGCCCTGCCCATCACAGCTCAGGACCTTTCTCATATGGCAGCTCCTCAAGAAGGCTGTATTTGAACCCCAGCAGAAGAGAGCTCTGCCCCCAGCAGTGCCCCCTCCTTCTCTGCAGGTGTGGCTGAGCTCTTTTCCAAGCAGCTGGCTCCTGCCAGGGAGCAACTGGAAAGCTGCAAGTGCACTGCAGGCAACTGCTGCCTCAGAAGTTGGAGTGAAGGGGAGACTGACAGAGGGGAGGGAAATCACCTCCAATTTACACATCCATGTGCAGCCTGCATTTTCCCTCACCATTCAGATCCTGAAAACACAGCAGACCTGTAGGTGATACCAACAGGTGCTGTAAGACCTCTTTCTCAAATGTCTTTTAAGACAGGCACATACAGAAAATTGGTACCCACATCCAGAAAATTGGGAAATTTTGAGAATTACTGGAGATTGGGAAATACTGTGAGATATGTATAACAATATATAACAAATACACACCAGAAACCTGTTGGATGTCTACATTTCTAGGTGGGATGGTCCAACAGTATAGTTGTCATCAGCTTCTTCTTGTGGGTTCCTTTTCCTTTAGTTTTTTGTCATTCTCTGAAGTTCTCATCCATTGAGGGTCTTTGTGTGTCCTCAATCCCTGAACCAGAGCAGTCAGCTACCCTGGGATACCACATCTCAGAGGCATCCTTCACCTACTTTGCTACTTCCAGCCTCAGTGGCTACAGCTGGTCCTGCAGCCTTGTTTGTAAGCCCTGGCTCTCCACTCTTTATCCTGGATCAAGGCATCTTGCACCCACGAGCAGTGGTAACACCTGCAAGCCCCTGCTGGGCCAAGGGACCTGTTGGGCCAAGGGACATATTTCAGGCACAAAATCCATATAGGTTTGTCATGCCCAAAGCATGATGGCACACACTGTTTAGTTTTGCACTGCTACTTAACTGCCAGATTTTAGAAAAATATTAGGAAAAGAGCCAAATGCAAATGCTGACATAACATAAGAGAAAAGGATTTATTTGTTTACTTATTTGTAAGTGCTGTTTCTTTTTCCTGACAGATAAGCAATAGTTAATCCTCTCCAGAAACCAGCACACAGTTCTAACACACTGACAAAGCACTGACCTGTCAATATATGTACATTTGTACAGCAAATAAACATTGGCTGCATTTAGTGCTTGTGACAAACTTTTAATTAGCCATAGCAATAAAACATCACCAAAGCACTTAACAAAACACTTTTCAAAAGCCTCTTGACACCACCATTATGCTCTTGGCATGTGAACAGTTTCACCCAAGAGAGCAGCTTTGCCTTTGGCCAACAGCTCTCTCAGGCTGGTACCCACCATGCAGAGGGATGCACACAGCTTGTGCAAAAGTGCCACACCATAGCAGCTTCAGGGGCTGTTTTAGTGTGTGGAACAAAACTGTGGTGAATACAGTAGAGAAAAGTCAATATATTAAGAAAAGAGTGATAATAAGATCAGCCCTTTAGGAGGATTTGTTCTGCTCAGTTAGTGCATTTCTTCCCCTTCATTATCTTTATTTGGAAATGGTTTGCATGTCCCAAGCTCTGCTTTGAATGAGTGCTGATGGTATGCAGCTCACACAGATATTCCATCAGCGCCTATGATCATAAAGTGGATTTGCTCATGTCTCTGGAAACTGGATTGTGATGTACCATGGCCAGGTCTTCCTGTTCTTGGCACAAGGAGCTGCAGTACTTATTTGTGAGGAGCACTTATGTACTGGGTATTTAAAATGTGACAATGTGGAGGATAAGTTTTAAAGCAAAGCATTCTGATTTTCCCTCCCAGGGCCATGACAGAACTTTAGAGTTGAAAGTCTGCCTTAACCAGTGCTGTGGCCCCAGGTAAACATCTGTCACTGTGCCCTTGAAGGACATGCCCACCACAGACCTTTGCAGTGTATAGTCAACACACGTGCTGTAAAAATAGTTGTTGGAGTTGTGGACAGGAAAGAGTTTTCAGCCTGGAAGGGGAATCTGGGATGCTCTGTCAGTATATTTAGGGTTTTTTTCTGTAACATTTATGGTGGGGAGAGGAAAGATGGAAAGGCTTAATGCTTTCTACTGCTTCTACAGCTTTTGGTCAGGGCTTTTTTAGTTTGGAAAACCAAAGACTGTGCAGGCAGATAAAAAGGGAAAGTTTGGGAAGAACTATATTTGTAGTTCAAATTCTATTACAGTTCTCTAAAATTCAGGTGACTGTAGAGGCCCTACAGACCCTCAGGTCAAGAGCCAAAGCATCTTTATTTCCAAAAACCTTACTTCCCCACACAATATCTCTAGTTTGGGAGCAGATATTTTATAGATCAGCTTTAGTGGTTCCATTTCCATTTAATGGTTTGAGAAGTCAGCTGGATTTATGGAAAGGGAAGCAGAGACAGATGAGAACTTGGTTTTAGTGTCTCTGGCTGGACTGTGAGCCATCAAAATCATCTGCCCACCCAGCAGCAGCTGAATTCTTTCATCAGTCTTTGGGGGCCTGTGTCATAAACACACTCCAGGGTATGAGATCTTGTGTAGCTGAACTTGCCCTTACCAAAGCCTTTTATTACTATGTTGGGCAAGTTATTTCCTAGCAGATGTTAGGTTGTCCAAGGTGGTCTTCCCATTGGAGCCAAAGAGGAAAGTTGCACCTAGAAATCTCCTGCCCCTGTGGTCACTGGGGTGCTGATTTAATTCCCTGTGGCATCATGGTCTGTGTCAGACCCCAGGTTTGTCACATTGCTTATGCCACACACAAAACCTTTTTTAGGTGCAGAATGAAAGAGGTCTGATAAACGCCTGAAAGGTTGTTCCACTTGGTTATTATTCAGATATGCTAATTTATTCATGGGAAGAAAACGATCTTGCTGCACACAAAACTAAGCCCTGGTTGCTGCAATCACTTACATTTCATTAGCTTCACAAAAAAGTGACAGGTTTGGCTTTGAATTTACTCCCATTCATTTTGCTACCCTGCAAGGAAGTTCCTCATGAGTACCCATGAACATCCTGAGGACTCCCAGACAGGTTGGGGGACTAACACCTTGTGAGAGAAATATCAGTTCTCTAGTTGAGTCCAGTCTTGTAATGGCTGCAATAGTTAACAAGCCCTGCTGATCAAGCCTTGCTTTGTTAATTGAACTCATCCAATGGAGCTGAAGGACAAGCAGAGCAAGTGATATGAATGCTACCTGTTCATTACTTTTGGGTGACTCCTTGCCTTCAGGCCTCTCCTTTGCATCCTTCAAGGGTACAAAGTTTTTTTTTTTCCTGCAGTCCCTGATCACAAGACAAGGTTTCCAAATCAGTGCTCACTCACTACTAAAATTAAACACTCACCATTGCCAAGTGGCCTTCTAAAACTCCTATTTCTTCTCCCCTGTGCCACCTGTTCCCACTACTGCAAGAGCAGATAAGTCATTCCCTCTGTCCTGGGGTGACGGTGCCTCGTATCCCAAATCGTGCAGCTTTGGAGTTTTGTTGTGTCTAGTGGCGGTGCCCTTCACCCCTCCCTCTCTGTGGGCTGCTGCCGCTGTGCTCTCTCACTTTCGGCCGCTGCTTTGGCTGCTGCTGCTGGCTTTTGCTGCTGCTGCTTTCAGCTTTTGCTTTTGCTGGCTGCTTGCTGCCATTTTTTCTGCGTTTTTTCTTTTCTCTTCCTTTTTTCCCCGTCCCTGAAGATCATTGGACCGGCTCTGGACCCGACCTGGGAACGTGAGCCTGCAGGAGAAGCTCAGCACCCTCCCCTCACAGCGACTGCCTGAGTATCATCTGGGGCTGGTATTCTTCCCTGTGTTGGGGAGTGTTTTTTTTCTTGTTGTTGTTTGTTAATAAACAAGTTTTTTCCACTTTTCCTCCGAGGAATTCCTTCCCGAACCCAGGGTTGGGGGGAAGGGGTGGTGGAGGTTTGTTCCCTAGGGGACTCCTTGTGGAAATTTTCCCCTAATTTGTCCTAAACCAGAAAGCAACCCCTTGGAAGAAAGCAACCCCTTGGGTTCTCCTTTCATTTTAAATACTGATGGAACAAATTCTTCCACAAGCAATGAAAAGCAGAGACACACCTGGTTTATCTGTACTCATCATTGCTTCCTGTGAGGCCAAGTAACCACAGCATGTTAATTACTAAGCATAATTTTTGACTTTCTTCAGGTATTGGCAGTAAACTAAAATATAAAATCAGGTGGTTCACATCTCTGCAGTCCTTGGGACTGGGAAACTTGCCTGCTTGGGAGAAAGTGAAATTTAGTTTCAGAAAATGCATTTTATGAGCAGGTTTGGCAGCACAAATCAGACCCAGACCTGGAACCCATCTCCTGCAGATTCCAACCTACAGCAGAAGCATAAAGAAGGAACCAGCTCTGAATTTCACAGCTGATCCTGCTACCTCCAGGTTTCAGAGCAGCTTGATCCTGACAGGAGCAGGCTTATCAACTGGAGCAGGCTGCCCTGTGGGATGTGTGGTTGAGGACAGGCTCTGATGATGCTGAGGCTCCTCAGAACTGCTCAGGGTCAGTGTCTGACAGCAATAGCTCAATCCTACATGACCTGGTCTTGTCTCAGCTCTATGGGTCTGTAGCAGTTCAGTATATTTTACAAGTTTTTCAAAGGCTGTGGTTGATTCAAAACCACTGGCAGTTTCTCTTGTAACTGAATTAAATAAATTATCATATCTGTATAATTTTTTGTATCAGAAAAACATGAAGTATGGGAGATTTTTAAGTTCTTTTGAGAGAGCAAGGCAAATTTATCAACAAAAAAAATGTTCTTTTAACCTGGGGAAGCTGGCAAGTACTTTATATGGGACAGCTTTTTGATTGCACTGCTTATAATTATATTAACTCAGAGCTTTTAACAGGCTTATGAATGTGTATGACTGTGATCTGATATTTTTTAATCCACAAAAATACCTGTCATCGCAGGGCAGTAAGATCTTTTATTCAAGTAAGATCTTTTATTCAAGAATCCTTGTGAGTTGGTTTTACTTTACATACTTCACTGAAAAGGAAGCAAACCAAGAGGGGCATGTGTGCATTTGCAAGGCATCTGCTGAGTTGTGTGCAGCTGGAATGCATCCTGCTCACATCTTGCAAAGCTCTGATGATGAGACCCACCATCAGAGAAGAGCCCCTGAATTGGGATGTCACAGCATCCATGCTCAATTAACTAATTAACAGACAATATGGTTTGTGTGGTCAATCATGCCTGGCACAGCTTAAACATTAAACTGGAGTGACTCTGTGCCAAAGCATCACACAGGAAAGCAGTACTGCTCTTGCTGAACACAGTGGAGTTGTGTTTTGGTGTGTGTGGGGCTTGGGATTGCTAGACTTCAAACAGTCAGGAGACTGAGAGTAAGTAACTTTGCTGCTGAAGGCTTTGGAAAAAAAAATCCTGTGTTGGTTCTCATAAAATATATGTGCTTCTCATGGTCTTGTGTTTTGGAGGAAACAGAACACTCAGTAAAAAGAGCCACTGTGATCAAATGCCCCCCTATAAAAAAGCTGTAAGTAGCTGCAGTATTTCATATTTTCAGACTTTTTGTAGTGCAGGGAGTGGAGGAAAAAAACTCAACATGAGGGCTGGGAGGGAAAAAAAACCCCACAAGAAACCTTTCTGAAAAAAAAATCCTTCTCTAAACTCCTGCAGTGTGACTGCAGCCCTGGAGACCAATTTCTCCCATCAGGCTCCCAGGGTGCAGTTCTGAAGCAGTGGGTGGCGTGGAGAGGCATCACCCTGGGGACATGGGGGCAGGGCTCCCATGAGATGCCCTGTTTGCACAGGTAAGGTGGGGCAGGCAAAGGAGGCAGAGCAGAGCAGCAGAATCCTGCCTGTGCTCACCCCACCACCCCTCCTGCAGCACCTGATGCAAGGACCTCACCAGCCCATCCTCACCAGATCTCTGCAGATGCTTATCCAAGCCTGGATATCAGCTCTGGATGCAAATAACACCTTATGGGGCATACTGAGATGGGGCAGGAGAGGCCACAAAGCATTTTTAGCAGTCAGTGGCTGCAGAATTGAACCCTCCTAGTCAAGAGCATTTCAGTGCTGGAAGAGGGAGAAAACAGTACACAGCAGAGCAATTCTGAGTGACAGTGGAGAGAGAACCCCTGAGTTTAGATTTTGCAGCAGCACTGACCCAGATCAAGTTTCAATAAATCTACCAATCAAACCTTCATGGTTATGAGATAGGGATGTAAGTGCAGCTAGATCCAGGTTTAGTCCCAGACTCAGTCAGCCATTTATATCTTTATAGAAGGTTATATAGGCACAATCAATTCTTTATATCCCTAAGATTTCAAAGTTTAGCATGGAAGCATCTGTCAGCCTTGAGGGGTAACCTTGAGAGGCATCCCTACACAAGGGGAGATTGTGTCATGCAGCCTGCTGCCCTGCAGGAGAATCCAGTGGACCCTGGGCTGCTTGCTGTTTATGGAGTAGGGTGATTGACTTAGTCATATTTACACACCTGTTCTATTTTGGGTTGGCACACGCTCAACTAGTCCTTAGTTGTTGAACAAGATTTATGGCCCTTAATTATTTTTGCCATTCTCTCTAACCTGGTCATGGCCTTCAGGACCACCACCAGTGGCTATTGCATAAGCAGGAAAAGGGAGAGGGGGAAGCACACTGTCACAGTCAGAAAGGAGGTAAAGCACTTCAAAGAGTTTGAGGCACTCAGAAAGTTTGCCCTCATAGTTATTTAAATCAAGGGAAAAATTTGGTCTCTGGTAGTGACCAAGGTAATGAAAAACCTTTCCACTGCTTCCTCTATACCCCACAGCACAACAAATAAATAGATATTGATTTCTCAGCAGGGCCTCTGTGAGTGGTGTGTGGGCAGGTGTGGGAATGAGCAGTTTGGACAACTCCAACCTCTGCCATTAGTGATGCAGCCCTCGGTCTCTGCAGAGAGATAGAGCTCAGCAGGGCCGTGGGTTTCCCATGGTGTCAGTACAATAAACGCATCCTACAAAGTGTGAGTCATAGGAATTCAAAAGGAAAGCCTCAGCCTAAGAAGACTCTAGAACTGAGGGGCTGCCTAGGAGGACAAGAGAGTTCCTGATACATTTGCACATTATCCCTCCATGTCTGTCTTTTGGAACATGTCTTTTGTTAGAGCAGATGGTCCAATGTAACAACAATTTGAACCACCAATGCTGCCTTCCTGCCACAGGGAAGGACCAGCAAGAATTCAAATGAAGCTGGAAAGGAGGCCCATCACAGATAAAAAGAGCAAGAGAGTGCCCACAGCCACCACAGGAGGGATGGAAGGTGTTTGGTCAGGCCTAACACCTGAGTTCAAACCCCTTTAGGGTTCAACACTGAATAGCAGCACTCAGGAAGAGGAATGTCAATGCCTGAACTCCTGAGAGCCTCTGGGCACCTCAGCAACTACCAGGGAGGAATGTTTCTGAACAGGTAGGATCTGAAGTTGGGTTCATTTAACTGAGTTTGGGTTAATTTATTCTGCCTTTCTCTTCTGTAATCCTTTCCCCTACTTGAAGCGCAGCTACCTTAATTTGGTTTGGCTGAACTAAACTTGTCACATTCCCATCCCTGCCTTGCTGTGAGAAGTCTTGGAAAAGTGAGAAGCCTGTGCATCAGGAGAGTTAGAGATGTGCACAGGGGGTACCATGAGACCTGCCACCCAGGACGAGTGACACTGTGCCTCCTGCAGAGCTTCAAAAGCAGCTCACTGAGCAGTTTTCCCCAGTGCCAGCTCCCAGACAGAAGTCCCACTCCAGCACCTGGGAGGCTGCCTCCAGCTCCAGCACCCTTCTCTCATTGTCTGCTCTTGGCACATGCCTCCCTTCTCCCAGGGAATGAAAAGTTTTATGCAAGGCAGTCCTCAAAACACTCGTATCTTTTCTCCTACAGAATTTATTTTCTGTTTTGATCCTGGGGTCTCACTGCCCAGGCCCAGCACAACTGCCTCAGCAGGTATCTCTCACATGGGGTGCACTGCCTCATCTCAGCCAATGCTTGGGCATGACCTATCTGAGATAACATGAAGAAATTAGAAATTATCTCACTTCTCTATTTGACTCAGGAAAAACACCATTATCCTGCTATCATCACAGCACTTTCCCATCAATCTCTTTTGGACAATAAGGTTTGTGCTTCATCTCAGTTTCCAAATTCAAGGAGAGTGTTTGAAGTAAATAGAGATAAGGGCCTGAGACAGGTTCTATACCAATTACTGGAGATGTAGCCACACTTGCATCACTTTTTAACTTAGTTTACACGGGGAAAAAAGCCTCATGTGAGTCATTAAAGACCTTGTGAGCCTTTCACATGCTGTTAAAAGTACCAATAGATGGAACTTCAGCAGCTGCTCAAACATCACTTATTTGAAGTGCTATTAGGGGCTGAGCTTGACTCCCTGAATGCAGCATCTTTTGTTTGATAATGACAAAATACAAAATCTGCTGGGTGTGTACTGAGGTTTGGGGGTTTTTTCAGTGTTGCATCTCCAGTTTGGATTGGATTACTGGGAAGAGCAAAAACTGCAATTTTCCTAAACCAAATCCTTCCAGTCCAACTTAGCAGTGGAGCCAAGGGAACATAAAATGGTAGAACATAAAATTTTGTTGCAACTTGGGTTGAAATTTTCACTAAAGTTCAGGCCCAGGGAGATTTCCAAGGCTGGAAAATTTTATCTCTAACAGTTACAACTGAGCAAACTTACAAGTGCTTATGAAGCAAACTTTGGGATTAGAAGGATTCTGTCTTCAGAGCAGGTGAGTAGGTAGTAGTACAATAGTATCTATTGTTCTCACAGAAAGTGTTTTCTGCTTTCCAATATGTCATTTCTTTCACGTTTTCTGGATTGCTTCTTATCCTACCCATCCTGGGATGGAAGTGGGTTTTACTCCTTTCTCCCTCGTGGAAACCTGACATATTTCAGGTTTATTTATTGTTTCTGAATCATTGACTCTGAGTGTATCCAAATGCATGTGCTGACACCTCATTCCTGCTGAACAGGGCAGCAGGGTAACCTCAGGGGCTGTGTAGTCTAACTGCAAAAGTCACCTTAATAATTATTCTGGTGTGACCTGCTGAGCTGTAGTGCCTGGGGAAAGGTGGGGGAGTCAGGCAGATCCAGTCACTTGCTCTGTTGTCCCTGTTTCTTAGCCATGTACTGCAGCCAGCCATGGAGACAGAACAAAATGGTCAAAGAAATCAGTTTATTTTCGCCATTGTTAATCCCAGTGGATCCACAAGGCTGTTCTTAAAGCTTTCCAGTTGAAAGGTACTTTGGGAGTGCACACTACACTAAAGAATGAAAGATATCTTATTGTATGAGGACACTTCTACATATTTTTTTTCTCCAATGCATCATTGAAAGCAGAGTGACATTATGGACTATTCTATGCAGAATCTGAGCAGAGAAGAGAGTAAGAAAAAAACTCCACTCAGAGAGAACTTCAAAGACCAAGAAATGGGCAGATGTGATTTATTTTCACCTCATCTAAATTCTATGTCTTATCCTGACCTCAGGTCAGATAGCAATTATTAAGTGAACTTTGTAGATCAGAAAAAAATGTACCACATTACTGTATCCCCCAAAGACTGTCTCCAGTGAAAACTCAGCCTCCAACTTCTGTTGGTAGTGGATTATTTGTGACAGGCTGGGCAGAAGATTGATTATTGTTATAAATTATTTCATGATCTCTCTTATGGTGTAATAAAAGACAGTGATTCAGCTATCCAGAAAGTGGTGAATGAAAAGGAATGAAGGATTTAATCAAATGCAGTTCTGGAACAGGAGTTTGTTGGTGAAAGATTTTTGAATCCATTTAAAATTTATTAAAGTCAGTAAAATGATACCAGCATTCCACTGTTAGAGGTTGCAACTTGGCTAACCATAGCTGTGAAGCTTTTTTGAACTGTTTGTTTTAATGTATTCTTTGATTTAATAAGATTAATATTTTCCCACATTTTCTACAAAGTGCTAAGGTTTTTAATTCAGCATGAAAATACTCCAGGGCTGGAAGAGAGGGAATGTGTAAGACAAACTGGTTTCTACCAGTGGAAGAAATTAATACACTGGTTGTGAAATTGATGTTACGTTTTCTAGAAGAAAATTGTAAGTGGATATTAAAAGGATATAGCTACATATTAATTCAGATTTAAAGGTTAAACACAAAGGATTTTTAAGAAAAAAGTATGATATTGCACTAAGCAAGCCCTGGGAGTGACCCATCACGGAAGAGCCTTAATAGATGACTGAGTGAAGCCATGAAGGGAACTGGTGGCACACACTGTCCCAGAACCAGGACTCCAGCACTGGCCCCATCTCTCCAGCCCTAGTCCTGAGCTCAACACCTCACCTCTCAGTGCGATGCATGAATCATATTCCACAAATGCCACAGGTGTAAATAAGAATGGTGCCCTTGTGTTTTCTCAGGCACTACTTGGAGAAATGCTCAGCTCTAGAGCAAACCTTTTCCCTCCTTCATCTTCCTCCTTGCTCCTCTTACAGCCCATTTTATGGAGTTTCAGTGCTGATATCTTTGTGCCCTTGTCCTGTGAGCTTGTGGGAAAAGAGGAGGCAGTGGTCCTTCCCTGCAGGTGTGCATTGAGGGGACAGCAGGATGGGCAATGAGCCCACAGCTCAGCCAAACTGTGTGCCTCAGTCTCAGTCATACAACACCCGATGGCACAGAGTTATAAAGTAGCAGGAAAGACCAAACAAATCCCTCCTGTATCNTTTATGGAGTTTCAGTGCTGATATCTTTGTGCCCTTGTCCTGTGAGCTTGTGGGAAAAGAGGAGGCAGTGGTCCTTCCCTGCAGGTGTGCATTGAGGGGACAGCAGGATGGGCAATGAGCCCACAGCTCAGCCAAACTGTGTGCCTCAGTCTCAGTCATACAACACCCGATGGCACAGAGTTATAAAGTAGCAGGAAAGACCCAACAAATCCCTCCTGTATCACCATCGACCACAGAGCTCAGAATTTTCCAGTGCCGAAGATTCAGGAGGGGCAGAATGCCAATAAAGCCTCCTTCATAGCACCAAGTTTCTTACATCCAATTTCTTTCAGTGAGCAATATCTAGCATTCCTTGAGATGCCAAAATTTGGGAAATTTACTTTTTACTCTGAGTTCGCAGCATTGCAGCCCTTGGTCAGAAAATTCAGATAATAAAAATGTCAACCACGTTTTGGTTTTTTGTTCTTTTCCCTTGTTTTTGAGGATAGGAGGAAGGAAATCAGAAAAAGTGCAATAGTTTAGGTGAAAGGCAATGAAATGTTTAAGAGGGGAGCAGAGGAAAAAGGTGGATTATCCTAGGAAAAAGAGAAAGTTGTATGTCTGGAAAATGTGGATTGCAGAAGCAAGACTGCACAAGCAGCTTTCCTTCATTGTGCAGGGGCACAATACACATATTATGTCATCTGTAGCTAACACCTAATTCAGAACAAGTGATATGGCAGAAAAAAGTGCTCTGGAAATTGGTAAAGATAAAATGTTTTTGATCCAGGGAAGAGAACTGATGAAGGAGAGGCACATGGGAGGCAGAATAGGTGCATGTAGGAGGTCCACTGTCCTGTCCCTGCTGTGTCACTGGTCTTCTGGTGATTTGGGTCAGCTGCCTCCCTCTACTCAAGCAAATATTAGTTCCACTTGGAGGTTTGTGACTTGTTTTTCCTTGATTTTGATTTTTCAAGTGGAAAATAAAACTATATAACAATTTTCCTGCCTGAAAATCCAACATAATTCCTATTTTTTTTCTGTCCTCTCTATGCAGATTTGAACCCTTTTACATATTGGGTTAGGGTAGAAAATGTGTCCTTCCTAGAGTTTCCATCTATCTCCTCTGCACAGAAGTATTGGAATTTGATGAGAATAATCTGATTCATGCTCCCAAATGAATTTGGTTTTCTTTTTCTTTCCCCCCAGTATCCTGGCTGAAATAATGTCTTTATTTCACAGTCACAATTAAAATACGTTTATAAATCTCCATTTAAAAAAATCAGTGTGAGGTGAAACCTGCTTTCCTGTTTTCTGGCTGTGTTTGGAGAGCAGCTCATGAGAAGTGCTGCACAGAAGGAATCATTTGCAGGGCACAGACTTCTTGGCCAACCTGGGCCCCCTCTGTGCCTTCTGTTGGCACCTCCATTGTGGAGATCTGGTGCACAGGGATGAGGCACTGATCCTCACCTCTGAGCACCCTGCTGCCCCTATGGACATGCTGCAGCCCACAGGGAGCCTGGTCACTCCATCAACAGAACAGAGGCAGTCCAGCTGGAGGGTGCAATATCAACAAACCTTTAAAGATTTAAATGTGATCACGCTCAGCTCTGCCCTTCTGACCATCTTATAGAAAGTTTCAGCCTTAAACCTACACCTTTCCAAAAAAGGATGGGGATTTAGGAATGATGGTGCATCATGAGCCACAGACAGGTCCTGCACAGGACTTTATCCTCTATTTCCCTCCAGGTCACCTACTTAGGTATCCTGCCTCCTTTCTGTGAGACACTCTCAGTGTCCCACTCCCACTCCCCCTTTCTGCTGACATTCCTCCATCCCACTACATTTATATAACCATATATAATACTTTTTGGAGAGAGAAATTTTACGTCTTTTGTCTGGTTGGTCCAACAGCAAGCAGAAGGTGCCAGTAGGATTTTATGAAACCTGCTCAAGGCAAACCCAGTGTGAGGCTCTTACCTGCAGCTTTGTGGGTCTCTAACCCTAGGCAGGCACTGCAGGGCCCTGTCAGTGGATTTGAAACACCTCAGTGGCAGGGAACTGTAACGTCTGAGAGGTTGGGGTGATGGGCTGAGCTGTGGAAGATCTGACACGTACATGGCAGCCTGCCTTGCCTAAAGGAGTAGGAAGGCACCAAATGTCCTCAAGAATTTGGGTTGAATTGTATAGGAAGGTGTCACTCTGTGAAAATGTTGCACTAAGAATTCAAATTCATGAAACTCAGAGTGCAGAGTATGGCAATAGATGCAACTTCTTGCAGTGTTTTCTTATGGTAGTGAACAGATATGACAAAGATGTATAGGGGTGGGACGCTGGAGAAAACCAGGAAACTGTAAAGCTGCGAAAAGGAATATTTGTTCTCTACTGTAGCAGTAGGATTTTCCTCACAGAATGAGAGGAAAAGATCACTGATTTGAATTAATATTAATATGGGCAATTGAACAATTTGAAAGAAGGGTGGTAGGTTTGTAGTTTTGGGGTTTTAAATTTCCACTCTTTGTTTCTTTTCAGAATATCAGGTAGATTTCTTCTGTTCTTACTGCATTTTCAAATTTATCAGCAGTTTTATACAGTCTCCTGATTTGGGTACTTTTATCTTGGAAGGGTCCTCTGGAAGTTATCTAGTCCAGCTTCCTGCTCAAAGAATGGATATCTTCAAAGTTAGATCAGGATTCTCAGTACCTTGCATAGCTGAATTTTGGAAATATCCAAGGACAGAGAATTTCTATCTTTGTGGGCACCTATTGCTGTGCTGACTGACCAACATGCCCACACACACTGGTTTGTCTAGGCAATCTCCCCTCTGTACAGGGACACAGGAAGTGAACAGCACAGGACATCCCTATTTTCCTCCATATTCTCATCATGTCTGTTTTTAAATGATTACAGGCCTATATATATAAAATGAGACAGCAGTTAATTTGGATACT
>VZUA01010895.1:0-19921 GCA_013401035.1 Horornis vulcanius | reverse complement strand
AGGGCCTCGCGGGGGCCCCGCGCTGCGCTGGGTGCCTGCGGGTTCTCCCGGTCCCTCGGGGGCAGCCCGGCCCGGCTGTCGGGCGCCAGGTCCCCGGGCCGTGCGGAGAGGCCCCGTCCGTGGGGCAAGGTTCGGCTGCAGCTGCTGCGGGAGCCGTGACGCCGCGGCCCCGCCACTGGTTTGTCCCATGAGAAAGGAGCCCGGTGCTGCTCCCGCCGCCTCTCGGGAGCGGGAGCTTGGCTGTCAGTGGTTTCCCGGGATAGACGTCGAGCCAGAGAGAACTTTGGGATCTGTGGGGTGGTGGTTACGGTAGTTCCCTTCGCTGGCAATTTACTAATGCAGCCCTGCTTCTCTGGCCGAAGAGGGGCTCTGTAAATGCTAATGCAGTTGGTAACGTTATCAGAGCCCTCTTATGGTACCTCCCGTTTTACCATCCTGCCTTAAGGTGCTTAGAACTTTGTCAAACTCTGCCCTTTGGGGACGAGACTGTCAGTGCATGTTTTACCCACGCATTCTTAAAAGTAGCCGAGCAGATCCGTCAGAGGAGTTGTTGCTCCATGAATGGGCTAATGGGTTAAGATTGAATAACTTCTTCTTTGAGGAATGCTGTTCTCAGGTTTTCCTGCTGGTCTGGTGTTGGCACTAGAGACAGGGGAGGATGTTCGCATGTTGGTGTGTTAAAGCTGGGTAATCTCATTCCTTGTGTCTTCAGTGCTCCTTTTGTCATTAGGAAAGAAAATGTCTCTAAGAATGTTCAAGAACCATAATAAACTTCAGTGAAAGCTGAAAAGAAGCTGCAGTTGAACAGGCAAGGATCTAAGTGCTTGAAGGAAGGAGGATGCAAAAGCCAGGAGGAAGAGTTGAATGAGGAGGCAGGTTGGAGAGGACCAAAGATTTGTGTTCCTGTGCAGTTCTCACTCCGTTGTAGCAGGCTGCAGTTGACTGAGGCTCCTCAGCTGGGAGGACAAGGGCTGGGAGAGAGGAGAAGGAAGCAGAGGGACAAGGAGTAAGTGCATAGGGAGGATGCAGGGTTTTCCTGCTGGGGGGCAGAGGTGTATTTTGGGTAAGAGCTGCAGAGCAAAGGTGAAGGAGCAAAAGCCTGGGATCTGCAGTTGGAAGCAGAGACGAGCAGGATGCAGCACTGAGTGCGGAGAGGTACGGTAGAGAGAAAGGGAAGGTTGGNGTTGGAAGCAGAGACGAGCAGGATGCAGCACTGAGTGTGGAGAGGTATGGTAGGTACCCAGCTGGAGAGAAAGGGAAGGTTGGTGGCTGGAGAAGGCTCCTGCCAAAGTCAAACACCTCTGGATCATGTCATCACAGTCAATTAAAATCAGCCAACCTGGGCACTCCTCTCTAGTGCAGGCATGCAGAGGAAATGCCAAACTCTTCTCTCTCAGCTGAGATTTGTGGTCCTGCGATTGGATTAGAGATTCCTGTCCTGTTGAAGGTGGATATTAATACAGTAGAGTCACTGTTATTGTTGAGGTGTCTTGCTTCAAAAAATAATGGAAGTGATGTGCACAATCTGAAAGTCCTTAAAAGTATTTGGTTACAAAGATTTTAGAAAGAGCAAAGCATTCTTTGCTGTGATGGTTTAGCCTTTTTTGCTTATTCTTTGGTTTCTAAGGCCTTTTTCATTTTTGTCTGGTGCAGTATTACTTGCTGTTATTAACTAATCCTAAGACACTTGCTGTGCCTATTCTAGATTTCTTTCAGGTAAGCATATATAAATTCTGATACTTCAGAGTCAAAGAGCACCCATCACAGTCTTCAGTAAGTTAGGCTGCTGATAGGTAGCAGCATATATTTCTAATTACCCATATTGTTCTTCTCTAAGCCTGCTCTCCTCTCCTGGCATTCTGCCTGAACTCCAGACTCTGTGAAAATGCATACAGTATTTTAGACACCAGTCTTCTTCTTGATGCTAACTGATTGACAACATTCAGTTTCCTGCTTGCTGCTCCTCTTTTTTTCCCACATTAGTTCAGTGTTTTAAAAACATCCATTTTAAAGTAGGTTCACTAATATCCTAAAACTTCCTGAAATTTGGTAGAAATAAATAGTCCAGAACTTTTGGTCATCTCTTATAAAAAGTAACTAATTCTTAATTTGCATCTGTGTCTTGGAACAGAATTCTTTTAGTAGAATAGTGCTCTTGCAACACAGTTTTCAGTTGAATGTCTCTTTTCCTCCCTCTGAGATTCTCTTTCATATGGTTTTCTGTCTGGATCTGCTCAGGGAATGAATGAGTAATGTGTGATGGAAGGGCAGGTGTTTGTAGGACCCTCTTTATTCTTTGTCTTTGAATAAAGGAAGGTGTGTAAGGAATAAAGTGAAAATTGTAGGAAGAAAAAAGGCAGCCTTCTGTTTGAAGCAACTGAGTATCACTCTGACAAAGTGAGTTTGATGTTTTTATTTATGCCATGAGTCCCACTTCATACAGGTTTTCCTTGCTTGGATTGTGCTTCCCTCAGATGACGAGTGGAAGTTTTTAGAGCAGCAGATGTGCAGAATGCTCTTAGCTGCAGCTGGAGTCTGCCTTGAGCTGATAATTCTGAAAAGCGATGCTATGAAGCGTTTTTGCACATTTCAGGAATAGAGTTTGTAATTTGCTGGCCTTCTTGGCTTTAATCTCTTGGCCTCAGTAAATCTCTTGGTCTTCATTCTGATGGTGAGGGAAATGGGCCACTCCACTGCAGCATTGTGAAAAGACTTCAGTGTCACAATAGCAAACACCTTGAAAAGCTGATTACAAAGTCAGTTTTCAGATTGAGCTCTGGGTCTGAGCATGTGACTCTATGTTGAGCAAAGAGAATAAAAGAAAACTTTGAATCTGTGCTCAGTCACTGGGAATGAGAAACACCTTGTATGAAGCATCATGTAAATAAGTAATTAAAAACTGTGTTAAAATGCATTAGCAGTCTGAAAGCTAGGCATACAGCCCCAGTTGCTTCAGTTCATATGTTCTGAGCCCTCTACTTTAGACATTTAAAGTTCTTTTCTGTGATTTTTTTTTTGTGGAATAGCTACGTTAAGAAAGGTTTTCTTAATAAAAGGTGTCTAGAAGCTTCTTAGGTCAGGTATTTCAGCAGCTTTCAAGTCCTTGCTGTAATTTGAAACTGGGTTTAGACCTAGGGTTAGGCATGCCCTTTCCTTGGCTTTAAGCTGTTGATTACAAAGCAGATCTGTCTGAAGTGTGTTCTGCTCTTGGCAGATGTTTTTGCAGCAGAAAAATACGTGCATTCCTTCTGTGCTGAGCATCCTGACAGAGAAACTCCATATCTTGTCTGTTCTAATCACCTTCATTCCTTCATCCTACTTACTGAGCCAGAGGATTCAGGGAATGGGAGAAGAGGAATGTGTCTTGTTCCACTTTTCTTCCTGAGTGTTTTTCTCCAGTGGCTGAATTTAAACAAAGATTTCAATCTCTTCAAATATTGGCCTCCTTCTGGTTTCTAAACCATTTTATGCCTGGTTTTGAGGGAAGAAAGCAAGATTAAAAAATGTTTTCCCTCAAGCAGTAGCACAGAGCAGCTTTAGTAAGGGAAAACCAATGGGTGGAAAGGAGTTAGAGACATAGAAAGGAATGGAGGAAGAAGAAGGAAGACGACAGTGTTTTGTGGTTAAAAGATGTAGTGTGCCTGCAGACTCACGAGAAGTTTGTGCTTGCTTGAGCTTGAGTTGCTGTGCTTGGCTCAGTGTTGGCCTTTGTATGGGGTTAGAAATAGTTAGTTGTGGAGGCTTTGAGGGGCAGAAAGGGATAATGTGGTTAACACAGGTTCTCCAGAAGGTGAGATGCAAACCCTGAGTTTTATTCATGTTTGGAAGTTTAAAGAGGATTTTGTAGAGCTCCTTTGTGAAAGGCATCATTGAAGCACACATAGTCAGAAAACAGTCCCAAATCAAGTCTCCGTTTATATGTGAATGTGCAGTGAGTGTAGGGATTGTCTTTATAGTAGAGGGAGCTGCTGTGCAAGCACCTGTTCACCCACCTAATGGGTGCCAAAGTACTTGTACTTAGTCACAACACATGAATAATCTTTTATGGCAACGTACCAAGGCGTGTACCTCCCCTCAACAACAAGAACTGTTTCCGGCTTCCCTGAGGAACTAAAGCCAGCATTTCATCTGACTTAGACCTAAACATTGGAGAGAGTCATGAGCAGCAGGAGTAGCAGGTAACCTTGGTGAGCTGGAGAGGCAGAGGGATGTCACAGGCTGGGCTGCTCACACAGCTGTTTTATTAATTCTGGTGCCTCAGAGGCCACCAGTCAGGAGCTGTTCCAGGAGCAGGCACTAGGACATACCTGCCTCAGTGCAGAGGGTGATGGAGACAACAGGCTTAGATGAGGAGACCTCAGCTGGTAGGTTAGCGTGGCACTATTTGGTAATTTACCTTGGGTTTTCCCCTTTTTTTATGCTGGTTAGGGAGGCATTGAGTTTCCTTTGCTCCTATTTGCATTTGTCAGTAGGCACACGGAGATGCACCAGTTCAGGGCTTGTCACTAAGCCAGCATAAGCACAGAGCAACAGAAGCAGCACATGTCCTCCTGGAAGTCCTCTTCTTTCTCCTACAACTGACGTGGGAATGTCCTTTTGTTCCTTGATGAACATTAGCTAACCTAGTAAAATAGGATTATTCTTTTGGAATAGCTACATCTGCCTGGATTTTCCTCTGTATGGATTCATCAAATGAGGGTGTGATGAGTATGGTTATCTTAAAGCTCTTAGAGGACATGGGTGTGATGTCAGAAATTGCTGTCGGTAAGCCCTTGATTCATTCCCAGACCTGGCTGTGTTCCAGTTTCCCCAGCAGTTCTTTTATCTCTTGCATTCCCTACCTTCATTGCTCTTACCCCCTCCCCAGTGCAGCATGCAGCCATAGCCCCTGTCCCTGCCTCTACAGTTTCTCACATCATTCTTCAGAAATGCGAGTCTCTTAATAAATCGTTCCTCTACTTGTCACTGTTTTAGTGTAGTGAAAAATGCCTTTCACCTTACTGAGACTTTGGATTAGTTACACCTGTGATGCACCACACATGATCTATGGAAAATTACAAAAGATTTCATGCAGGGGAGAGAATTTGGTGATTCATAGGCATCATTTGTTTCTGTGTGAAAGCTACTGGCACAGCCTACACTGAGCTGATACATTTAATGACCAATTCATTTAGAATTGATTTTGTTGTTGGCTGATATTTTTATTGGAGCTGATACAAGATGGCTTTACATGGCAAAGCATGCTGTGTTTTCTTGTAGTTCTTCACTTACCAACTGCAAATCTGATGTCATTGTTTTGGCAAACAGCCCTGTGATCTCTTTGGTGGTTGTCCCTTCCTTTGGAGGTCTGTGGCAAGCTGGAAATGCCAGGAGTATTGAGAGTCTCATTTGTTGTGTCAGTCTTCCAAGCCCTCCAAGCTTTTCAATTCAAGGTTGATCTTTAGCAATAAAGATTCTTTTTTTGAGACTTAACAACCTTGCCTGCTATCTTGGCTGTGGATGCTGTAGCATTGAACTACTGTAGTAAGACAACAAAATGAGCCCTTCCTTCCTGAGAGATTGACCCACACTTTGGGGGAGAATTGGGTTTCCAAGGCTGACTGTCGCTGCTGACTGGTGCCCATTCCTTTGGAGAATGTCTAAAGTAGATGTGCTTGGGTGGACTGGTGTGCAGTGCATTGGCCCAAAGCTTGGGATATGTGATGTGGCCACAGAATTCCTGGGTGGCTGTGGCTAAATCAGTCTGCCATGCACCTGAGCACCCTCTTTGTAAAACTGTACTGTTATCCCTTACCAAGGTGATGGGAGGATAATGGTACAGGTTAGGACTTTTTATTACAGCAGGGCTGAGTCATGTGTGAATAGAGGGACAGGGATATTTTGTGCTCAAGCACCGTTTCAGTAAACTGCATAGGAAGGTGATTGATTACTTGAGAAGACAGCACAGAGTAGAAGCAGTAGTTTAAAAGGGTGATACACTCTGAAAGGAGGGATTTAAAAGACACCCTGCCCCCTAATGAGGGAGCAAGGAAGCTCCTGAAGATTGCTGCAAGCCAGTTGTCCTGCAGTGTACTTCAAGTGCTACAAAATTATGAGAATTGTGGAGTACTGAAAAGTCCCATGTGCTTCCCCAGCAAGATCCCGGCCAGTCTGCAGTCTTGGAGGGCAAAGAACTTAGCCTCTCATTGTGGCAGTCCCTGGCACAAGCAGGAATTTTTTTTAATTGCCTTCAGCAATGTGGTGTCCAAAGCGTTTGCTGAAATCTAAGCTGTTCAATAAAGCAACTGTGGTCATGTTTCAAAATGTATTTTCCAATTTTTTAATAAAATTTAAACATGCATCTAAACATGGTGGGTGAACAGATGTCTTGGGAAAGGCACTGTGTGTTTGGTGCTTGGTGCTATTGATCTGTTTTTAGGACCTAGGGCAGCACAAATCCATTGTTTGGCACAGCACAGACGTGCTGCAGAGGGTTGAAGCACAATTGAAGCTATCAGGCTGTGTAGGCTTGCTCTCTGCATTTGTGTGTCACAGTTAACATCTGAGTTAAGTAGCTGAAGTTTAAATATCAGTTGCCTGCACCTGACATGCCACGTGTGTTTCTAAAAAGAAGTAAATAAAATAATTAATGGAGAGGAAAATAACTGCTGTTGTATTCTGACTTTTGGAGAGAGTGCGTGGTTCTTAAGGGAGAAGACAGCATGGTTATGGACACCTGTGGAAGAATGAATGGGGGAAAGAATGACAAGGAAAGAGGAGAATAAAAGAGATGAAAGAAGAATGGGCTTAGTGAAGGGCAAACATTTGAGGAGAGGAAGGATGAAGGTAGGTAGAGAGACTTTAGCTTGTGATCAGAAATAAAAACAAAATAAGGGGTGAAGGGGTGAAAAAAATTCACTGAGAGACCTGCACCGGTGATTTTCAGGATAATCATACCATGAGAGGAGTCAGTAGGGCTGCCCAAGGCTTCTGTATGGATCTGTGCAATGAGTCCATTAGGAAAAGCATTGCCAGCAGGTCGAGGGAGGGATCCTGCCCATCTACACAGCCCTGGTGAGGTGCATCTGGAGTGCTGTGTCCAGTTCTGGGCTCCTGATTAAAGAGAGACATGGAGCTCCTGGAGCACATCCAGCAGAGGGGAATGAGGATGATTTGGAGACTGGAGCACCTTTCTTGTGAGGAAAGGCTGAGGGAGCTGGGCCTGTTCAGCTTTTAGAAGAGATGTCCGAGAGAGGGGTCAGCAGTGTCTGTAAGTATCTGCAGGGAGAATGTCGAGGGTGGATCCAGGCTCTTCTCAGAGGTGCCAAGCACTAGGACACGGGGCAATGGCAGAAACTGCTGCACAGGGAGTTCCACCTGAACGTGAGGAAGGACTTCTTTACTCTGTGGGTGACCAAGCACTAGAAGAGATTCCCCACTAAGGTTGTGGTGTCTCCTTCTCTGGACATGCTCCAGAACAGGAGGCAATCCTGTGCTGTGTGCTCCGGGGTGACCCTGCTTGAGCAGGAGGTTGGACCGGATGACCACTGTGGTTCCTGCCAGGCTTACCCATTCTGTGATCACAGCTGTGACACAGCTGCATTAATGCCAGCCCATGCTTTGGGCCAGGCTGTTGGCCTTGCTAGCACTTCCTTCCCTGTCCATTTTCACCATCCTCCTGTTCCTCTCGTGCTGCTGTGCCGTTTGTGTGGAAAGAGGCCCTCGCTTTTCCTTATTTTTCTATCTGTTGTTGCATATCATCACTCTTCTCTAGTGATCAAAGATGTCTCTAGGGTGTTTTTTCTTTACAATTATCAGTTTCATAATCTGAGATACGTGGGTATTTTATGATAGATAGTATTTAGTCATGATAATTTTAGGTGAATCTTACTAAGATGAAAGAGCAAAATTAATTGTAGAGGGAAAAAGGGAAAAGCAGGAGGAAATGAAATTACATAAATAACATGAATGTTTTTAGAAAGAGTGAGGGAAAGTGTGGTGGTAGGAATGAGGAAATGGAGAGTCAAATCTAGATTTTTTTTTTTTAATGGGACTTAGAGAGTGATAATGTCTGATAGCCAGCACAGCACAGGTCAAGCAATTTCAGCAAGTGTTCTGGCGCCTGTGATAAATTCTGTGATGCAGAGAATCACTTCTGTTTAAGGCTATGCAAGAGCTTTGGAGTTAAGCTGCAGATAGTAGAAAACATCCCCACAGCTAGATTAAGTTATGTACCATACAAATAATTTGTTGCTCAGTTATAACTTGCTTATCTGCAGCTTTATCTTGTTATGGTTTTTGTTATTGCCAGACTCTCTTTGGATCATAATTTGTAATGGTCTGCTCAGCTTCCTTCCACGTTCAGTTGAACAGATAAAGTATCTTTGTAGCAGTTCTGATTATGAAGTCACTGTACTGTCACTCATTTCATTTTCTCCATTTATTGACGAAGCAGTGGCAGAACATTTGTCCAATAATAGATTTTCAGAGTGAAATATTTTGCTGTGGTTTTAGGAAATGATTTTGCTGGTTTTAGCAGGGAAGCAATCCAACTGACAGGGGTTTGTCTCGTCAGCCCCGGTGGAAGCCTGCCCAGCTAATGAGCCTCTGGAAGATCATGGCTCCAACGAGCTTAAATGATCCGCCCATGGTGCCTGTGCTGAGCATTTGAGCAGCTCTCCCCACGCTGCCAGAGCTGCTGGGAGCAGGGGGCTCTGCACACCTGGAGGCAGGAAAGGAGGCAGGGAAGGAGGCAGGGAAGGCACTGGCCTGGCTGAGGGGCTGAGGGGCCGGCACTGAGGGGAGCAGGCTCTGGGGAGAGAGGGGCTCTCAGGGGTGGGGGGCACAGGCTGAACAGACAAGGCCAGGCACGTAGAGGCAAAAGAGAGACAGGCAGATGCTGTCCAGACAAGAGCATGTGCTGGCATCAGTGGTGGTGGCAGATTTTCACAGTGCTGGCTGGAAAAACTAGAGCACAGTTCCTTTCAGGTTGTGTAGCAGAATCAAACTCCTGCGTGAGTTTCTCCTGGTGCAAGAACATCGCTGTGAAATGTGACCGTAACCTCGTGAAGGGTTGTTCTGCCCGCAGAGTAGCATCCTGCTGGTCTTTGTGCTGGCTCAGGTGCTTGCTCTATCTAAGGATTTCTAGGCCTGCAGAGGGAAAGCTGACAGTACCTGGTGGAATTTGTGCTTTTACCATCTGTCCTTTTCAGAAGAGAAAAAGAAATTACATAAATCTTTTCTAAAAACCACAAAGTCCAGAATTTAGAAGCTGTGATCTTCCAGGATTAATAAACTCAATATAAATTTGACATATTGTATGCAGTGCAGAAACAGCTTCTGTTTTCCTCTAGAGGATACCTGTCTTGTCTTCTGCAGCGGATGCTTTGGAGAGGAATGAAAAGCAGCGTGCTGCAGTATGACCCATGTTTCATTTGCTGTATAAATTGAAAGGTTTGCAGTTGATGAGGTTGGGGATTGCAAGAAGGAAAAAGGCATGGTCTCTAGATTCCCAAGCTGGATTTCATCCCTGCCATAAGCTCCCTCTATAAGCAATAATAATTTTCAGCATTGTGTCCCCGTCGTGTTCTGAGATGCTTTTTCAAACCGTAGGGATGTAATCCGGCAGTCAGCTCCTTAAACCTTGTGTGAAGTCTGTCATGCTGAACAAACACGGAAGTATCAAATTCGGGATGTGCCGACACAATTTTGCCGCTTAGTAGTTTTTCAGAATTTGAATTTGCACTGTTAACTGTGCTTGAATGCAGAGGGGTGATGTGCTGTGGATTATGTATCTGGGTACTTAAGGACACCTACTACCTGAGCATTCCTCAGGTAACTAAATCAGAAACAGCAACAGAAATCTGTTGAAGCAGCAGCTTGATTGCTTGATGGCTCCTAAGGATTCTGTGTGTAACTGCTAACTCTCTGGGCAAAAATCTAAGTAAAAGGAACAACTTCTGTGCTCAGCAAGAGCACACAGTTGGTTTTACCTCTTATAGGAATTAGTTTCTAGTCCTGTTATGTAGTACTTGTTAAGACTTGTTAAAACCTTCCTCTTGCATACAGAACCTTCCCTGTCAACTGGTTGCTCTTCAGGGAAGTGGAAAAGCATTTGGTGCTGTAGAAATATGTGCAGTGAAAATAGGTTGCTGCCTGGACTGATGTGTTGGACAGCTTTGGTGATGGCCAGACACACCTTCAGCTGCACTCCCTGTGAGCTGGAGAGCAAGTTCAGGAAGCTCAGACATGCTTCTGTTGTGTTTGTGAAGAGTTTTTCCCAACACCTGTGTTTTTTAAAGCTTCAAGAGAGATTTATGATTTTTATTAGTTATAAAGGTGACAATAATCAAGCTTAGACTTCAGGTTAATGCAGTGACACTAGATCTCATTTTGATTAGACAGGCATGGAAAAATGAGAATTGTTTTTATCAGCTTTGCCAGTTGAGCATCTGGTGATGCCTGGGGGGGTGAGTAGCTTAGTGCATTGAAAATTAATTGACTATCAACTTCACATTGCTCATTCAGAGCCCTACAAACGTTTATTATTCAGGATGTGTGGCATCCTTCCAGGTGTTGGACAGACCACACTGAGATGACAGTGCAGAAGGCACAAGTTAAAAGTCACAAGTGGTTAAGACTGCTCTGCTCCACATCCCATCTCACACCTGATCTTTGCTCTGCCCCAAGTGTCTACTGTCCCCTATATGTTAAATGAATGTATTAAATACACTCACTTTCCAGTGAATTAGCATTTGATCAACTTTAATTTTTACATCCTTGTGTAGAAATAACTAAATGGCTTTATTTACCAGATGTTGTGCTGGTTTTTTTCATTACTGAGTGGAGTTTTTGGATGGAGACGTATTATAATGACTGACACTCACTACACATTTTGGGTTTCTGCTTTCTTAGTGTGGATCTTTCTGCATGGCAGCAGTTTTCTGCTAACTAATATGTACACTAGAAACTATGCTTCTGCATTAAATATATCACATTTTTATAGTCTGTCTCCTTCAGGGCCAGCAACAAATGGAAGCAGGCTGATGTGCACCAGAGGGGTGTGTGTGCTGTTACTGGTTAGCTTTGTTCCTGCCTTAGCATCGTGGACAGGAATCTGATTTCTCCATGTATTCTCCTTTCTCTGCAGGTATTGAGAACCTGCCGTTTGAATTACAGAGAAACTTCCAGCTCATGCGAGATCTGGATCAGAGGACAGAAGGTGAGGATTAGAAATGGTTTTGTTGCCAAGACAAGGAGTATGTAGCTTGACCAGCTTTGCTTTGCTTTGCTTTGCTTTTGTCATGGGGATCTCCAGGCAGGGGAGGTAGCCTGGAGCTGCTCCAGTCGTTGTCTCTCCTCTTGGAGGGCACTGTAATGTGTGTGGTGTTTGTGTATTTAATGGGTCACTTGTTTCAGACCTCAAGTCAGAGATCGATAAGTTGGCCACGGAGTATATCAGCAATGCCCGGACTTTGTCTTCGGAGGAAAAACTGGGGCTTCTCAAGCAAATCCAGGAGGCCTATGGGAAGTGCAAGGAGTTTGGGGACGACAAGGTTCAGCTGGCTATGCAGACCTACGAGATGGTATGAAGGGAAGTGTCTCGTGCTTATCATGTGAACGCCCAAACTAAAGCCGCCCATCTCAGAGGGCCCTGATCTTTCATTTTCAGGCCATGCCCGCTCTTGCTCCTCGCCTCTTTAGTGCAAGCCCCCTGCCCCTTTGTCCCCTCTTTGTCCTCTCTCTGCCTTCCTGGGCTCTGTCCTGTGGTGACCCCTGGTCGCTGCTGTCTCTGCAGGTGGATAAGCACATCCGGCGGCTGGACACAGACCTCGCTCGCTTTGAAGCAGACCTGAAGGAGAAGCAGATAGAGTCGAGTGACTATGACAGCTCTTCCAGCAAGGGCAAGAAGAGTGAGTACCACCACTGGGCTGCAGATTGATTCAGGAGGCAGCCAAGTGACTGTGGAAGTGGTGGGGATGAAGGCAGGCACTGGAGTGGTGCAGATCAAAGACTTGCGCTGGAGTCTGAAGGACAGGTAAAAGATGGTGACCCGGGCTCTTCTTGTGTGAGCATATTCAAGGCCGCTAGATAAATAAGATGGGGTGCATGGCCCAAAGCCAATATACATTCCAAAGCAGGAGTGTATTTAGTGCTGCAGAGGTTGTCACTGTCAGGTGTCTCTCTTGGTGGGGTGACAGATGCAACACCTTGTTCTCTTCTTACCAGAGGGCCGAGCCCAGAAAGAGAAGAAAGCTGCCCGCGCTCGCTCTAAAGGGAAAAACTCTGATGAGGAAGCACCAAAAACTGCCCAAAAGAAATTGAAGCTCGTCCGCACGTAAGTGTTTTAAGGAACTTGAAAGAATGAGAAGCAGCAGTAGAAATCAGACCAAGGCAGGCCTAGCCAGGCTTCCCTGAGATCCCCAGACTAGAACTGGACTGGGCACTGTGTCCTCTCTCCCTTCTTGGGAAGCAAGAGGAGGAAAACTTTTTTATTCTTTCAGGGGAGTGTGGGTTGAAGGGGAAAGGTCCCCTTGGGTGTATGTGCTTAAGTAAGAGAAGTCTCTGTCTCTGGCAAACAAGGGCACTGTCTTGGGACATGTGAAGGTACTCAAAGCCAGTTACCTTTCTGACTTACTTTATTCCTGTCCTGCAGTAGCACAGAGTATGGGATGCCTTCAGTCACCTTTGGAAATGTGCACCCCTCGGATGTACTGGATATGCCTGTGGACCCCAATGAGCCCACTTACTGCCTCTGCCACCAGGTCTCCTATGGGGAGATGATTGGCTGTGACAACCCAGATGTAAGAGCCTGCACGTGGTGGAAAGAGGGGGGAGCAGAGTGGGGATGAGTCTTGCATGGAAAGGCTCCTCCTGCAGGGGTGGGGCCTGAGACAGCAAGCAGTGAGTGACAAGGAGAGGGCTTACCTCAGGTAGGTGGGATGGGCCGAGGTGTTGCTGGCAATGACCTCTGAAGCACCTCTTTCTTCAGGGTTTTCCTTAAAATGTTTTCTTGTCCCTAAACTTAGCAAGGGAGAAGGGGAGTTCTCCTTGCTAGCAGTGTGTAGGTTGGGTGTGAGTATTCAATCCTTGATCACTGCTAGGGATTTAGGAGTTTGTGATTAAATGCTGGGAAACTCTGGTAGCCCAAAAGCAACAATTTCAAAAGGAAACTGCTCTTTAACTGGCTGCTCTTCATCCCAACAGTGTTCCATTGAATGGTTTCATTTTGCCTGTGTGGGTCTGACAACGAAACCAAGAGGAAAATGGTGAGTGAAGCAACCTGGGGGGCCCATTGGTTTTTGGAAAGGGGAGGTCCTACATGGCAGGGGGAAAAGTACTATATATACACACTTAGAAGATAACATTAAAAGGAAAATTTGAATTGAGGCTTCATCGGGGACCTTGGAAAAGGTCTTTTGGGACCAGGCACCTGAGGCTCATGTCATGCCCTAAATGTTGGCTTTGTACTTTCCTTTCTAACAGGTTCTGCCCTCGCTGTTCCCAGGAGAGGAAGAAGAAGTAAATTCACATGAGACCTCAGTACTGCTGCAGGAGCTCTCTTCCCCCTGCCAGGGCCTCGTCCCAGTACCCCCAGCCCTTGGGGCCTTGGCTGAAGGGAAGTCTTGCCCTGTTTGTGGTTTGGGCCATCCCTGGAATGGTGTGTACCCTCACGGTGGTTCCTGTGTGTTCTGTATCCCTGGTTGCTTCTGAGTCCTTAAGGGGGGCCCTCTCTGTGTACTATTCCAAACAGGTCTCTGAACCTCAAAGGGAATGAATGAGGGCACCAGGGTAGCCACCAGATTCCCAGGGATTCAGGTAGCCCCTGATTTTCCTTGGCTTTCCTTCAGCCTCCTCAGAGTTCATTGCCTATTCTCTGCTTAGAGAACAAGGCTATGGGATGGGGGAAGGAAAGGAGGTAAGTCTTCAGCATTTTAGGTCATTCATTTTCCTGGATCTTTTTCAGGAGAGAGGGAGTAACCAAGCTACTTCTTAATCTAGTGGGCTGGTTGAGAGACTGAAAACCTGATGTGCTCCCTGTCTTTAACCATTCCACTGCTGGCATTGAGCAGCCTCTTTTGTTGGGGAGAGGAGGAGGCAGAGGGAGTGTTTAGAGCTAGCTTTGTCTCTCTTATTCCTGGGGTAAACCTGCTGGTCTGGGAAGCACACTCTGTGAAGGAGGAAGAATTTCTGACCACGTGGGGAGAAACGGCTTGGTCCAGTCTGTCTTCCGGCTTCAAAATTCTGCCTTCCTCTTGTGTAGTGGTGCTTCTCCATTATGTTGATGGTGGGAAGTTTGGGGATTCAGATCCCACTTGTATAATACAGAATTAAATAAAATTCATTGAAACAAATACTCTGTTTGCCTTGATGTCACCTCCAAAATAAACTGCGGCAATCGGTCTCTCTAGTCTTTCTTTCCCTCTCAGATCTGCTTTTATTGTAAATGGTGAATGTGGTGCAGCTTTTTCATGTAGCAATCCTGCCTCCAAAATGTGACATTCTGCATAAGGCAGGCTTGAAAATGTACCTGATGTACTTGCAGAAAGCTACTGAGCTTTCTGGTGGCTGTGAAAAACACCTGCCCCTGCGGGCGTGCCCTCACAAGAAGGCGAGCATTGACTCCCACTATTGTTTGATCATTTACTTCATCATTTGCCTTCTCTTAAATGAGGAGGAGTGGGGGTGGCAAAGGCCGACCCTCACTGTCTGTTGGGCAGCACAGCTGGGAAAATAAGCCATCAGGACAAACTGCTTGTCTCCAAGAAGCTGGATAGGTTTTCCAGGCACCCTGGTAGCTTGCTTCCCAGTAGGTCACAATCACCTTGTTGCCAGAAGCTCCAGCTACTGTTACTAACATAACATTAGGCTCCAAAACAATTCCTGAAGGTCTGCAGTGTCTGCAGATAACTGTGCCCCAGAGTGAAGTTCCTCTTTATCAATTCCATTGGCACAGCCTGGAGATGGACAAACCAAGTCTTCCTCCTCCTTGTGGTCTGCTCATCAGGAAGGTTGAAGCCTTCCACCTGAAACGGGGAATGTTTTCCTCACCCAGATAACTTGTGTGAGGATCCGTGGAGGATTTTGCTTGTTTAGTCATGAAGCCAAAGCTCTGCTTGGCTTCAGAGGACAGTGTGGGTTAAGATCAGTGCTACTCCTGCCTTGTCACTGCACAAGGGGACCCTGGCAGCCATCAGCTCAGAAGCTGCTGGTGTTTTCTGATAAGTGAGTTAGCACTGAGTCAGTCTTTGCTTTTGCCTCGAGAAGGGATGTTCATTCTGTTTTTCTGTTCATTCTGCACAGAAAAAAAAGGATGAGTTCTTGCCAAGGCTGTGGCTTATATGGTTTGTGGTACTCCTGCCACAGCCTGAATCTTGATCCCCAGATTGTATTACACCGCTTCCTGGGGCTTCCTTTCTTAAACACAGGTGAAGCAAGTTCTGGAAGGTGTTGGCTGTGCCTCTGGTATGGCTTTAGTAAGGGAGACCCTGCCACGATCCAGTGGGTGAGCAGGCTGTGGCAGGAGAACTGATCTCTTCAGCTGGGGGTTACTCAGACATCAGCTGGTGCTCAGCTGACAGGAGAAATGGTGGATGTGGCCTGAACTGGAAAATGGGCTTCAGGCAGCATGCAGGGATAATGAAGGATGGAAGCTTCTCCAAGTGGCTTGGTTTTGATGGATAGGACACAGGATTTAATGGCCAGCACTAGCAGCAAGCTCTCTGGGAACTGTGAGCCAGAGAGGTGTTTGAAGCACTGGCCAGCAGCAAGGAGCATTCCAGGGACTTCTGCTGGCACTGAGGGAAAGCTGTGACTTGCACAATGAGACAATTCAGACCACAATTTGGATAAAACCTGGGCATTTTTAAATGGCTTGCAAGTGTAAATGCAAATGAAAGCACATTAAAAGCTAACCTTGGAAGAGAGGGAATAAGGGCAATAGCTGTGCAATATTTAATCTCCAGAGGAGGAAAAGAACCAGTAGAAGCTAGAAAATACAAAGTACAAAAATGAAGCCAGTGGGAACAAAGCCTGTAAGTGACAAGGCTGGAAACATGAGCAGCTTTTTTTAGAATGCCTTTTGTTTTTGATATAATTGAACATGGCACTTGTCCATTACTGACTGCAGATAGCAGAATTGTTTGTAATGAGAGGAGGGGAAGTGTTCTGTAAATATTTATTCTGTGTTGGTGCTGGTGTCATATGGGGATGGTGTACTTCCTAGGAAACAGTAAAGAAGGGTTTTAAATGGCACCTCTTGGGGCAAAGACTTTTTTGATCATCAGTCCTCAGTAAATGGTGTTTGCCATCCTGTGAAAGCCACCCAGAGGCATCTGTGGGTTGATCTCTGTCAGACTCTGGACTGCTTGGAAAAACCTACAAGGCTGGAAAAGAGCCAGCTCTGTTGTGGTCCTTAATGATGTCAAGAAGGCTGCCACAACAGCCCAGATGTGAAATACTGGAACAGCGGGGTAATATATTTCTTCTCTCTAAAACAAGCAAGAAATCCAGGTCAACAAAATAAAATCAGTTTGATGGGAAGTAGCCAAAAAAAATCTGTCAAAATTACTTGAGGTTTTTTTTAAGATCCTTGTTAATAGTTACCTGGGTCACTGTAGTGGTAATGGGATCTGAGAAGTTTACTTCTCCTAGAATTGAAGTGCTTAAAACAGGGATATTCTCAGTTAAAGTAATCATCAACTCCGTTACAGAACTGGCTAGCTTGCAGATTTCCTGGAACAGCTGTCAGTGCAACATAAACACTTTCTAAAATGGTGCTGGAGAAATTGCCCTTTTAGAGTGATTGGAAATATCCTAGTTGATGAGTAAAGTCAAGTCTGAGTTTCAGGAGGCTGGAGCCATTGAGCGTGACAAGAGGGAAGAATTCTGCTGCCTTGTTAAGCCCATTTATTAATAATAACTGGTCATGCACACAAAGGACCAATTTATCTTTCCCAGTTTGATTACCCCATCTGTGGGCATCATTCCTGAGAGTAGCTGGGCAAATGTGCTGACGAGGATGTTCAGCAAAGTATTCCCCTTTCCAATGAGCCAGAGCAAGGGAGACTGCAGCACTGAAAGAGTTAAAGACTGAGAGAAGGAAATGAAATGTCCTACCTTTCTTTCCAAAGACAACTGAAGGAAGCTTCTCCAACTCTGCTTCCTATTAGTTACAGAGTCAGAAGAAATATAGCTGTTTTTATCCAATAAAATGAATTTCATTTATAAAAATAGTCAAACATCTTGATTAATTTATGCTAATTTATGTTTATTTTTATGAATACATAAAAGAAACTAGGAGTGTTAGTTTTAAAAAGGCACATTTGTGCCCAAGGCTTAAGGACAGGCAAAGCTGTGACAAACACTAAGCTCCTACATCTTGGTGTGAAAGAAATGTTCAGCAAGGTGTCCACTTCAGTCTGTTTTTGCAGGTGTACAATTTAATTTCAGTGGGCTGAGTTGCTGCCATTGAAGAAACAACTCATTCAAAATTGAAATCCCATCTGGGAGTAGGAAAGGATTTATTTTTTACATGTTGACAACAAGCAAGGAAAAGAGGTGTGAGACCCTGAGATTTCCTCGTTCCAAAAGCCCGAACGGTGCAGTCATTGGAAGAACCCATTTACTCACCACAAAAAGATTGAGGTGGGAAGAAACTGCTCTGGAGCTTTGTACTCCAAGCCCCTGCTCACATTAGGGAAAAAATTGTGGTTGGTTCAGGTTGCTCTTGCATGAAACAAACGTGCCTAAAAAGACTACAGCAGTTTGTTCAAGCAGGCTTTTATGTACCCACTCCATTTTAGTTTGCATTAATAATTCAAGAAAGCATTTTTAAATGCTGTTTTTGCAATCAAATAAATATTCCATTTTCTAAATGTCAAGTTAAAAAATGCTTCATTCACTATTTCCTAACAAAATAAAATGTAAATTAAGTATTTGAATTAATTCACGTTATAACTGTGCGGTGCTTGTACAAATATGAATAGATTAACATATCTACCAGGTTAAAAGGAGTGCCAATTTTAATGTAAAGTCTATATTTATCAGCATATTCGCATAGCTCTCGGCCAATGACAGTAAACCCACTGAAATAAAGTACAAATGCAGAATGAAGGTGATTTAACCTGTGAATTAAGTCAGCAATTCAGAGAATTTTGGTTCCAATCAGAACACTCCCAGGTACTTTTGTCCGTGGAGATGGCATCTGTGCCCTGCTCTGCATGGGCTGGTACCTACAGCCCTTCCCATGGGGTGAAGGTGTCCAGCACTGGGATCTTGGAGTAATGTTTGGAAGAGTGAGTGCTGAACTGGAAGGGGATTTTTGCTTGTCTGCTGTGTGATGGCTCTGAGGCTTCCTGGCAGGGCTGTCCCCTCTGCTGAGAGGCTCCTCTGGACTGTCCAGCTCCTTGTGTGAACAGAGCCAGTGTCCCCCTTCCCTACCCACTCCCTGAGGTGTGTGTTTTACTGAATGGAGGTACCACACCTTCCTTTGGGGCACTGCAATGAATGCACAACCTCGGGGGCCCTTCCTGAGCCCACCCCAACATCTACACAAGCACAACTGCTCATGGCCTCCTCCCTAAGCAGCCTGCTGCTTAATTGCTAGCAACACTCACACACGTGGCTTTGGAAGCATTTTTCTGTCACCTCTGCTTAATTTCAAATTATTTAAGACACATGCTTCCTGGGGATGCTGCTTGACAAGCCACTGGAATCCACACCTAATCTTTGTGGCCTCCATCTTTATGGGGTTTTGAGCTGACCAGACATCCTCTCCTTGCTCCACACCCCCCCAGTTTAACTCACTGTGCTGACACAGGCCTGTGAGCCACGGTCTTTGAGTTTCCAAGAGGTTTTCAGTCGCTGCTGCTGCTGCTGGTGTTTGTGGTGGAACATGCAGCACGGAAAGTGCTGAGAAATAGTTGAAGTATTTGAGACAACAGCAAGGAAGAGGAGCTCATCTGCTGAAGGGTGGTCCCTGACAAACCAGACAGGCTCTTACAAAGCTCAAGGTTGACATGCAATTGGATGGAAAACATCACTCCAGTGAGTTCTTATCCTGCTGTTACACCTCCCTGCTGCTGGCTCAGGCACTCTGTAGGGCTGGGGGTTACAGCTGCGTCCTTCAGCCCGCCGGGTCCCAGCTGGCACAGGAACACTGGCTGCAGGAAACTCTGTTTTGTGGCAGCCCTGAAAACAAGGGTGCAAATCTGCTTCACTGCAAAAATTACAGGGATTGTAATGCGTCATGGAGGGTACAGCCTGAAAGGTGCCAAGTGAACCCTCAGAAATCAGAAAATACTGGAATTAACATCACCCCCGTGCTCCGCATTGCTGACAACTATAATTGCTTGATGCAGCAGTAGGGAGTAGACTTCCCCCAGCCTGCAGCACTGATGCATCGTGTACAAGTTACTGTTCCTCCCCTCCTCCTCCCTCCCCCAGGGATGACTTCTGTTTTGCAGAGACTTGAAATGCAGGTGCCCCACAGCCAGCTGGCACACACCTCATCAAACAGCACAGCAGTGCCTCCTGCTCTCGCAGCCTCCCAACCTGCTGGGTGCATGCCAGAGACTCACTGGCTTCTATAGAGTCCACTTGTGGACTATGAGTTTTCTAAAGGATTCTGACAACCTGAACCAAGCCCAGGATGTGCCATGGTGCACGAGAAGTGCTGAGTAGCCAACGTGCCCTCACATCCATAACCACCTTTCCAAACAAACAGTAGCTCCCCACAGGCAATGCTACCAGAGCACCAGCCAAGGGGGACTCCTTTGACATGCCCCCCTTCTTTTGCATTCCTTCTTGTTTCCTGTTCTCATTTGCCATAAATCTCTTGCTGGCACACGAAGACACAGGCAGTGTAACCAGCACCTGCTAGACATCAACAACACTGTGTGGCACAGCCCAGAGAAGTTGTGCGTGCCCCATCCCTGGCAGT
>VZUA01010894.1:1731-22869 GCA_013401035.1 Horornis vulcanius | reverse complement strand
CCGCTTCCCTCGGTCCCTGGCTGTGTCTGCTCTTTCCCAGTCACGGCCCCTCAGGACGGCTGTTCCCCCATCCCGCCCCGGAGGGCACCAGAGCCGGTCTCCGGGCAGACCAGGACTCTCCTCGAACTGGAAAGGTGCCCCGGGAGCCTGGAAGGGCTCAGGGAGAGCTGGGGTGACACGGCTACCCTACCAGGGCACCCGTCCCATCAGGACGCCCATCACACCAGGGCAACCGTCCCAGCAAGGCATCCATTCCGCCAGGGCATCCTGCCGGGGACAAGTGCTCCACTCAAATTGAAGCGACAGGCAAGAATGTACCCTGATCCCCTGCACGCCCTTGGCAATTAGGAGGCCACAGCTGGTGCCAGCGCTGCCTCTGGCCTGGAAACTGCTTTTTACATGGGAAGATTTGCAGTTAGAGACTGTATTAACGGGGAAATCTGTTTAGCTTTGAAGGTTTGATGGATGATGTTTTGGATCAGTAGCAAGGCACAGACATCATCTCTTACACAAGCACGCCTTCCCAGGTCCCAGAATTTGCCCGACAAACCCTCTGTCACTGGCAATATCTGTTTTAGGGCTATCGTGTGTGCCCAAGAGGGGACCAAACACAGTGGACCCTATACACCCTCAGGGCACCATCGTACAGGTGATGGTGAGAACACCTGCTAGCTGTGGGTTTGTTTGTCGGTGTATTGGCCATAGGAGGCAAAATCGGGATGAATTCGTTATCCTCATTTTACCTCCCAAGGAATCAGCCCACAGACGGGTTTTGCCAGCAAGAGTCAGTTCTGACTAAGAAAGGAGAGGATGAATAGAGAGGAACAACCCCATGCACGTTATTTCTGTCTGTATATTTCTGATTTCGGTGATTTCGGCGCGGCGCGCGCGGCGCGGGGGCGGGACGCAGCCTCGAACCCGCGGTCTCCGGAGGCAGCCGCCCCGCCACATTCGGTCCGCGCCCCCTGCGAGCGCCTCAATGAAGTTGTTCTCGCGAGGGGGCGGGAACCGGCACGCGGCGCGGAGCGGCGGCTGGGCCAATAGAAGCACGCGGCGCCAGGACGCTCGGCGGCTCGGCCAATGGGAGGGCGGGGAAGGGCGAGAGGGCAGCCAATGGGGGCGCGCGGCGCGGGCACGGCGGATGCGGCGGGCGGCCCGGAGCGCAGGTGAGGTGCGGGCGCCGCGCGGGCACTCAGCGGCTCAGCCACCCCGGGGCTCAGCGTCCCTCCGCCTCTTTCCCCCGCTTCTTCCCCGTCTCCGGTGCTCACTGTTTGCACCCCCCCACCCCGGCCGGAGCCCCCGCAGCTGACCCCGCCCATGGTTTCCTCTCTGGCCCGTGCAGGCCCTTCGGCGGGAGGCTGGCTGGGAGCGCCCCAGGCCTCCTCGTGGGCCCTGCTGGGGCTCCCCGGAAGCTGCTGCTGTCAATAACCCGCGCTAATGCAGCGGGGCTGGCTGTGGATGCTCGAGGTGGGGTCTGTTCTTCCGAGCGGGTTTGTGCTGGTCGGCAGTGCCAAGCCCGGCTGTAGAAAAGGAGTTTAGTGTTTAACCAAAGTGCTTTAGTGTTGGTGCTTTAGGGAGCAGAAGTTGGTTGTCTGGGAAGATTTCAGGAGAACGGGTTTGTGTATGTATGCGGTTTGGTGTCTATTTTGAGTTCTGGGAGGGGGGGTCATTATTCCCCACCGTGGGTTTGCTGGTTGGTTCCTAGGAATTTACAGAATGTTAAGAGGTTGGAAGGGACTTCAAAGGTTATCTAGTTCCACCCCCTCTGCCTTGGGCAGGGACATCTTCTGTTAGACCAGGTTGCTCGAGATGTTATCCAACCTGGCCTTGAACACTGACAGGGATAGGACAGTCACAACCTCCTAGGGCGACGCATGCCAGTGCCTCACCACCCTCACAGTAAAGAATTTCTTCCTAAATCTAAATTTCTCCTCTTTCGGTGTTTATCTATTACTCATTACTCTATTACTATAGTTCCTGACAAAGAGTCCCTCTCTGGCTTTGCTGTAGGACCTGTTCAGATACTACAAGAATATATGCACAGTGAGTGGAAGGCTTGAAAAGTCCCGATGCAAAGAAGGGCTGCTTCTCTTCTGCAATTTGGTCGTGTTGTGCTAGGGACAGTAGTTATGGCATGGAGAGCTAAGGTGATAGTGAGAAAGGAACACCAGTTCCTGTGTGCTTTAGTGCTGTTTCACTTATTTTGTGTCTTAAAAAGTTTTCCTACTCCTTGGGAAAATTTACAGATAGAAAAAGCTTAAAATTGCTTGGAAGAATGTATGTGATTCTGTCATCTAAATCCATAAGGCTTCTGTGGTGTAGCTATGACAGGTAATTCCGTGAGGGGGGAGGCTATGGATTTTCATGTAAGGAACTTAAAATACTGAACCAAATCCTCTGTCTAATGAGGGTCACTTTGCCACACTGTGCAAGTTATTGCCCTGCTGAGTTTGATGCTTAAAATAAAGACTGTGTTTGGAAAAGGGGGAAGGAAAGTGGTGTGGTAAGACTGCAAAACTGCCAGCAGAGTCAGTTATTCAGAACAGTGGGCACCTGAGACCATTATGAAGAATTTATGGCAGATAAAAGGAAGTGTTGACAAATGTGTGAAAGGGCATTTTGGTAGAAATCACTTCAAATGCCTACTTTTCAGGTCCACTTTAAATAATGAACTGTAGAGAAGCGTGTGCCCTTTCTTGTCCTTTCCCACAGTGCAAGTAACTCAATGTTACTGCCTTTAAAACTTTGAAACCATTTTTGTTCAGCATATCTACAGTAAGGGCTCTTTGGGGTCATAAGAAGATTGGACTTTTGCATATTTACCTACAGATGAGATGAAGAAGAAAATATGCAGGACTCAAAGCCTTTTTATAGAAGGCAGAGGAGCATTAATTGATTGGTGGTAGAAGAAACAATAGGTTTCAAAGGTTGTTGTGGGATCTATTCAGAATTTACCTGCATTTGCCTTTTGTTGTAGGGGGAACAGGCTGTTGTACCAGATGGGCTACCAAATATGGCCTGAAGCTTTTAGGTATTTGTTTTTAAAGTGTCCTATTGTGATTTTATCTGGGTTTAGTGTAGTTAGGGTATGGAAGCTTTCCCTCTGTTAGGTTTGATAAACATTATTGTGTTTTACTGACAAGAGGATGGTGTGCTGAAAATGTGCAGCAGATATTTGGGTTGTACAATTGTCCAACTCCTCTTTGACTATCATCTCTGTGTTTCTTAATCACTCCTCCTGTCTGTAACAGGGGGGTTACATTGCTGACTTCTTTGAAATGTCTGGATGTCTGCTTATGCCATGTGCCATGCGAGAGCTTGGTATTATTGCTGCTGCTCAGACAGAATTCCCCAGGCCTGCAAAATGGGCATTTTACTTATTCATGTTTAGCTTAGTAGACAGAAGCTGCTCCACTCTCTGTAGCAGTCCAGGCTTGGAGCCTGTCAAAAGAGCACTTTTATCTCAGATCTCAGCTCTAGGAAGTAGAGCATTGCTGGCTTGCTCTTAGTACTTGTGCTCTTGTGTTTTCTTTCTACAAGAAGCTGATCCTGACTCATCAGACTGGGTCTCTTGAGCACTTTGAGGTGGGAGCCTCTTTGAGAAGCCAACACTGACTTCTTCCTTTTTTTTTCCTGTTTTGAAGAATCTTTCTGCAATTTGTGGAACTCTTGGTTCATCAGCTACTCTGAATGTGGGTGAGGCCTTCCTTCTTCTCCCCTGTGGCATCTTCTTCGTTTCTTTTTCCCAGACCTTTGGAAAAGCCTAATTCTTTTACTGTTTCTCAAAGTTAATTGGTTAGTTGGCACAAACCCTGTCAATGTGTGAAGTACAGCAGACACTTGCACATGCATTGGAGTATTTCAGCTTTGTGTATTTCTGAATCTAGTACAGTAAAATGTTCATTGTGGCCATATTTGGAGTAGAATAGCTACAGTTTTCTTCCTAAGATAACATTGTAGTGCTCTTGAGTTTTTAGTGGGTTTTAGGTAAGAAATCATAAATTATAATCAGTCTGAATAGACTTAAGAATCCTGTCATCTTTTCTGGGTTTTTTGTGGCTTAAACTTAGTCAACTTGTACAATATATAGTGCTTATGTGTGGTTTTAAATATTGGGGAAATTAAACTGGGGTTTAATGGAAGTGTAGTCTAATGCAGCAGCTTCTACTGATAAGTCATCAAAGTTGTTTTACAGAAGAGCTTTTTTAGTCCTGGCTTTTAGCCCAAGGTCAGTCTGGTTTCACCGAAGTTAATTTAATTTCTGAAGTATTTTCTTTTTCTTAGGTGTTGGTTGTTGCTCCTTCCCCAGCCAGACATGAATATCTGCCATTGCTGTGCTCGTTACTGTGGAAGCAGTTTCCATCTTGCACAGCAGCATGAAGAGCCACACTGCAGTCTCCTGAATGCAATAAATTCTTTCAGGGTGGAGACAAAGTTGTTTGTGCTGTTACAAATATACCAATATTCAGTCTAAATGTTTGAATTCTGTCACTTAGAAAAAGCTGTTTCGTGTTGGCTCTCTGAGTTTTGAGTTGCTTCCAGTGCTTGGTTATAATCACAGGTACTTTAATTTGCTACAAAATAACCAGTTTTTGATGAATTGGGTTCAGTCTCACAGAGTTGTTGCAGTTGTCCTACACAGGCAAACTTAGGTGACAGATCTTACATGGTATTAATGTGGTGTCTGCAGGTAAAAAGTGCATGTTTGGGATCAGTTCTGTAGCACTGATTTTTCACACTTTTGGCTTCAGTAGTCTGAGAAGTTGATGCTTCTTACACTCCCAGCTTTTTATCTTGGTAATGAAAAGAGGAGGTGGACCAGATCGGATCAAATCAAGCTGATGTTGGTGTTGTTCTCACAGTCGCTGCTCCTGGAGGATCTGATCAGTCTGAATGTACAGGAGTGTGACTGTTCTGGTCAGCGTCTGCCAACAGAGGCTGTTCCTGGCAGGGGTGCATCTGAGTTATTGCAAGTAAACACTGGGAAGATGTTCTGTACTGCATTGCAGGGCATGAAACTGCTTATTTCCACCCTCCTCCTCCCTGTTCCGCTCTGTCTCAGTGGCACGATAATCTGTTCAAACAGATCCGGTCTCTGCTCTCTCACCTGATTAACAAGTCATTGCAAATACAATCATTCCCTCCCTCAGCTTTCCAGAAGTGTATGGGGAGTGCTGTGAAATTCTCCATTCCTGGATGCTGCTGTTAGGGTTTGTCCTGGCACCCAGGCAGGAGGGATCGGTTTCTCGTTCAAACTGCATATGTCTTAATGAATCATCATGCAGTGCTTTTAAATCATTTGTCCAGACAGAGGAAAGTGCTGTGACTGCTGCTGGGTAGTTGTACTTGGGAATGGTGGTGAGTCTGAGAACATGAGGAATGTTCAAATTCTGTTGTAAAATTGCTTTGGTATAATTGAGGAGTACAAAGAAATACTTGAATTGCAGGCTATTGTTGATTTTTAAAAATCCATGTTTTCTTCTTAGGGGGCTTCCTTGAACCAGATAGTCTCCACTGATTTTACTTTTGAGTAAATGATAAACAGTTGGAGTTAGTGCTTGAGATCTGGTTTCTCTTATTTTATCCCAGGCCCTCAGTGTTTGGGTGCAAAAGCTATGGCTGTACTGAAGATTTCCATCTCTGTAGCAACATTCAGCACCACAGATTTCTGTGATCTTCTGTGGCCTTACTGAGGTGCCTGATGCTTATTGCTTGTAGCTGGTTTAGCTGCAAACCATGATTTGGTATGTGAAATTGAGGTTTTGGATTTCATATTTTGATAATGTAGACACCATTGCAGCTACATGTCTTTTTCCATAGTGATCCCAAGCACATATGCTTTTGTTCTTTCTGTAAAAATAACAGGCTCCATTCTGAATTTAGAACTGCATGATGCATTTAATGCCTCTTCTCTTACAGCCCTTGCCTTGTGCTTTAACTTCTTTAATTATTGTCACTTTGTCATTATTGCAAGGAATTATCACACTGGTAAAACTTTCTGCAGGCATTGAATTTAGACACAGGTCTTCTAAACTGGAAGAACACGCACTTATTCTTTTGCTGGGGGTTAATGACGCATGGAGCAACACATTTTAACAGATAGCTAGTTATGCCTGTCTGTTTGCATCTATAGCTCAACTGTTTTGCTATTAGTTTACCTTCGTGTTTATCTGTGTTTTCAGCCCTCATATATTCCTATGCTTACACATGTATGCGTCTTTCTTCATAATATATAAAAATACAGAATCATAGAATGGGAAGGGACCCATAAGGATCATGGAGTCCAGGGCTCCAAGCAATCTATTTATGTGTGTATGCAAGTAGTTTATTGCTAAATTGGCACCAAATTCTTCACAGGGATTTCTCTGCTTTCACCCTCTTTTATCTTAAGGCAAAATATGAACTGTGATACGGCATCTGCATCCCACTTCTGACAGGTCCATAGACTGTAGTCCTGCAAGGGAAAGCTCTCTGAGACCACTTGCAAGGATTTCCTTGATGTTTAATGCCTGGGGAGGATAGACAGTGTATGCTGTTCTAAAAGACCTGCTCTTGCTGGTCTGTCTGTGACCCTACAAGCATAAAAACTGTTGATAGCTGAGCAAGAATTTCCCCTTTTTCCCTGAAGGTTTCTGTGTGTCTTGAGCGAAACCTGCAGCAGAGATGGACACAGAAGGCTTTGGAGAGCTGCTGCAGCAGGCAGAGCAGCTGGCAGCCGAGACAGAAGGGATCTCAGAGCTCCCGCACGTAGAACGCAACCTGCAGGAGATCCAGCAGGCCGGGGAGCGCCTGCGTTCCCGCACCCTGACCCGCACCTCCCAGGAGACCGCCAATGTGAAGGCGTAAGTACGGAGCACTGGCACTGCAGGCTCTGCACAGGGGTGGGAGCTCTTGATGGCTATGGTTTCCAGCGTGGCGGGAGTCCTGCTGGGAGAAATAGAATGACTGCAAAGTTGTTTTTTAGAATGACTGCAAAGTTGTTTTTTAGAATGACTGCAAAGTTGTTTTTTAGAATGACTGCTAAGCCTGTGTTGACTTTTTTTTTCTTCCAACCTTTCTCCTACTTCCAAAAAAACAATAGGATAGTTGAAGGATTTATCTGAGGAACTACTGTTCTTGATTTTGGAGACTAAAGCTGGAAAGTGCAGTACCTTATTCTGGCAGCTGCTGAAGATGTTTACTAACATGGTGTACATTTTTTTCTGTTTGGAAGGACTTGGCAGCTGTGCAGCACTGCAGTGGAACAGCAGAAAGAGTTCAGCAGGGCTGAGGTGTTTACATAGACACATAGGGCTGTTCAAAGTTTGGTTCTGTGCAGTTTTTGTGAGCACTGTCTGTACATGGCTAGCTGCTGACCTAAATATTGGCAGTGAGTCTGGGTTTAGAGTTTTGTCTGTTCAATACTAATTTCATATCTGTACAATTTCTTCCTTATAGATCGGTTCTTCTTGGGTCTAAAGGGCTTGATATATCCCACATTTCTCAGAGACTTGAGAGTCTAAGTGCAGCCACCACATTTGAGCCTCTTGAACCAGTGAAGGACACTGACATCCAGGTAGGGACATTTTTGACATGTGAATTACACTGCACTTGCCACTGCTGTTCCTATGTTGTGGTTCAGAGCTGTTCTAAGGCTTCTGTGGAGATAATCTTGCTCTCTGTTTAGTTCACTGGCTAGGGGAAGTGGACAGGGGAAATACTGCTTTCAGTGCTGAAGGTATTTGCGTTAGCCATGAGAAGCAGCGTTAAGTATCAAGATAACAGAAGTACCTTAAGTTCCAAATTCTTGCTGAAGTCAAGAGGAACTAGGTGCATATTTACTCCCCTTGTGGACCTCTCCTTGTTGGCTTTGGAAGCCTAAATTATGCAGTGATACCTCTCTTAGTTTTGAAATCTTTTTTATGCCTGATTGGAAAAACACATGTGGAACCACTTTTGAGGCAATTTTGAGATGTTGAAATAGGGGGCATTTAAGTCAACAATCAAAAGAGGTGAGTATCACTTTTTTCTTTCACTGTATCACAGGTGTCATAACCTTTTCTTGGTGATATACTGAATTTGCTGTATAATTTCAAATGCTTTATCAGATGATTTTATCTTGTAAAGTTTCCTGTAAATTTTCCCTGGGTGTATTAGAAATATTGTGACCCATCTTGTTTTGCTTTCTGATCATTGCCTGCCCTTGTAGAATATCTTCATTATGAAACCTGCAATATTCATTATTCATTTAAGAGTTGATGTTGTGGGTTGCATTGAAGGTAACAGTCTGAATTCCTGGTAAATCATTTTGATGCTCATCTTTACTCTCCTTTCTGGCAGATGGCCACATAGGAGGGTCAGAAGAGTTGTAAGCTCTTTTTTCTTTTTTTTTTTTTTTTCAGAAATAGTATGCTACTTCAGGAGGGGAAAGGAGGCATGTGAAATTACCCCGTTTTATCTAATGTATGTTTTATTTTTGCATTTGGTGCCATCCATTTTGGGTGCTGGGCCCTTAGTTGAATCTCATGCCAGTGTTAGGAGCTCTGTGGTTTCCTGTCTTCAGGCAGACTTATTTAACCCCAGTTTTCTAAGGCCTCTCTTTCACTAAAGATTAGTATTCTCTGGAGACTTTATCTGTTGCCTGATCATAGAGTGAGAGCTCTAAACCACTGGCATTGTTCACTTTGTCTTTTCTCATTTTATCCCTTTGTCCCAATTTCTGATGTTGTCTTTCTAATTGGTGATGTTAAACTTGGTATATGTCTTTCTTGACCTCATTCTGTCTAGATTTTTTTTCAACATCTCTTGCCTCTTTTTCCTTTTTCCTTTTTGTTTCTTTTGTTGATTTTTTTTTTTTTAGGTTTACTACTGCTGTTAATTCTTTGATTTCTACTGTTTTTCCTTTCTGTTGTAAGAAGAATCTTAGTGTAGATTCTCAAGCCCAGAAGCAGTAGAGTGCTTGACTCTTTGGAGCTGAGATTTGTGGCAAATAAGAAAATGGATATGATTGCATAATAATCCTATTTTATGTTATTGCTGGTTACCTAACTAAAAAGTGAAGATTTTCTTCTTTCTTAATTATATCACATCTCAAGGCCTTATTTGAAATGGTGATTCTGGGATTTTCTAGTAGTGATCTTGGTATGTTTTCTTATCTCCAGTAACTTTTTTTAATCACCCTTGTCAATATTTGAATGTATCCTCTTGTTCAGGAAAAGCTCCAAATTTAACATAAAACCAATGGTTAATTGCAAATCAATGTGTTTAAATGGCCAAATCAGCCAATGAGATTCAGCCCTTTCTTCAGGAAAACAGCTAAAAAGTACAAATGAGAAACAGGATTAAAATCAATCATTTAAATCAAAGTACCCTGTTTGCTGTGTTGAATCATGATTAACACTAGTGATTTAATCACTGATCACTTCAGCAACTCATCTCTGAGGCCTAATACTTGTGTGCTTTGAATCTTGCATTATTTTTGCAGGCCATGTGCAGAAAACATTCATTGACAACTAGCTAAAAGTGATTTGGAAGGGGAGGCATGGCACAGGGCTCCACTTCAGATCATCTTGGAGGCACATAAGCCAAGTGTCAGTTTTAAATGTTTTGTCCCTGTTCATTTTTTTGCAGTTAATGGTGCAAAGATTTTATGTCTTGCAGAACATCATCCTCTGCTCTGAGGATATTTGCAGTCATATCTGAAGCTGCCTGACTGGTGTCAACTGTGATCTGTACCTGAACGTTGCTTGCTTAGAATATGGACTAGTCTCTGTACCCATCTATAGGTTCTGATATGCAGTCATCAGCACTTGTAGAATAGTTTTTGTTAAGTTTTTGTTAGTTATGTAAGAGGACCTTTGTGTCAGACACTGCTGATACTCCGCTAATTACCTCTGTATATCAAGAAGGTCTTGAAAGTATTTGATGCTTTAGATCAAGATGTGCTGCAAAAGCTTCTATGTTACTTTTTCTTATACCTCCTGATGATTGCTGGCATTTCTTTTCCTTGTTCCTAGATAGTTTCTTAAGTCTTCTTCAGGTGTGTTGTGTTTGTTTTGGGACAGTTGGTGCTATCCCTGTGCACTGTGTGGAATCCTTCATCCATAAGCTGTTCCCATTGTATCTGGAAAGCAGTGTGCACAGTGATATAAGGGAGGGGTCTGCTTTATTTCTTTACAGGACTTTACTGTTCCCCTGCTGTTACTCAGTATTTGCACAGGTATACTGGTAAACTTTGTGCATTGGGAAGGCCTGTTCTGTTCTGCATCAAGCCCTCAGCCTGTGCCTTCTGGCATTATCATTCCTCTCTTTAACCAGCAAAAACTTCTTCACATATTCTTAATGAGCTTGGTCCACAATTTATCATGAGTGTTGTAGGTTCAACTGTCCTTACTCAGACCTGTCTTTCCTGATGCTCAACACAGACTCAGAAGTTTGTGTAGTTCGCAGCAAGTTTATTTAGCCCGAAATCCCACCTGAAACTTAATTGTAATTTGTAGATTCTTTACGCTTCAATTATTCTTGTCTATGTGGTTCCTCATATCTGTTTCAGTTTGAGCACGTATCAATTCATAAATACATTACATCATCATTTGCCAAAGAGACTGAAACTTTTTTTGAGTGAGCACCTGAGACTGGAGGTCTGTGCCCTGTTCCCTCTGAAGAGGTGGTGGGGTTGCATTGGTGCAGCCTCTGTGCACCACAGCACAGAAGTTGGTGAATAGGGGCACTTGTGCCAGAGGCACAGACCTAATGCATAGCCTTTGCTGACTGTTGCAGTTGTGTGAAGGCTACAAATAGTAAATCTTTATTGTATGAATTTTAGGGTTCTGCTGCCTTTTAAATTCTATCAAAGCTCTTATAGCATAAAAATACTCTTTAGACTTTCTGCCATGTGGTCCCACGTCATTCCTTTGCATCTAGAGATTTCTCTGGCAGTTTGCTTGAGCTTTCCCTGCATTCTTACCTAAAGCATTTGTTTATTGTCTCTGTTCCTTCTTCCAGTGCAGTCTGTTCTAGCAGCCTGTGGGAGGTCGTCGCAGAGAGATATGCTAGAATCTAATCTCTCAAATGATGGCAATCAGCACTGCAGAAGGAGAATGCCAGGAAATACCCTATTTCTTATATAGAGATTAAAACAGCAAGAAAAATCAGAGGGGAGCATCCTAGGGCATGAAGTCCCAGGATGCTGGAGACATTCAGAAAGTGTTAAGAGAATCTAGGAATTCACCGTAATAGAAGTCTCAGCTTGGGTTAACAAGCAGGAGGGACTTTCTGTACAGAACCTCTTTAAATGCTAGTCTATAGTGCTGACTAAAAAGTGCACCAAATTGCAGCTCAGTTAATTATCTGAATTATTTATCAGTTGTAAAATGTAGATTGCTTGCACATAAAAGGGTTGTGAGTCCAGGAAATATCTCCCACTAGAGCAGTAGGCCGGGAAGATTATGTAAAAGATTCTAGGCTTGTCATTAAATTATAGGAATTTGTATTTTTCCTCTCTCATTTCAGAGTTTGTGTTATTAAATTGCATGCAGAACAACAAACATTTCTTGCAATAAATCCATTTTACAATAATTCTTATGTCAGGAGTTTATAAAGATCAAGATTTTTCTAAATTGTCAAAGTGCCCTATTTTGACAAAATCTTTTCAAAACTGAATATGTTAGTCAAGTGCTTCATTATCTCATATTTAGCATGTTTTTATGTGCTTGGGTCTTTTTGTTTGTTTCTTTTAAAAAATCCAAGGTAAGGCTTGATCATGCAAATCTTTATCCCAAAGATGGGTTATGTGCATATAAATATAACATTGCCATTCTGTTCAGAAAAGGTATTTCTTCACTCTTCCAAAGATGCAAACTATGATGTCCTCTTCTAATGAGCACTGTCATAGCAGATCCTCTCTCAGGTTGCAGTAATGGCAGCCAGAGGAGGAATTATTCCAAGACTGTGGATAGGCTGTGTGAGGTGGGACCTGGCCCCTGCACTTGAGCAGTTTGGTTTATTTGTGGAGATCAGAGAGAGACTCCCTGCTGCTCTGTCAAACTGAGTTTTGGGGTACCAGCTAGGAGTTAGTTGCTAGATCAAGGCCTGATTTATTCCTGCTAAGATCATTTGACTGGTTAAAATGTATGTTATGCTTTACTGTGGGATTTGTATTTGGAACATGTCACTTGGCTTGATACTAGATTTGGTCCCCTGTATATTTTGTTTTGAAAAATACAAGCCCAGAGTCATGGTGGTAATTTTAAAAAATGGTTTTGCTCTCATTTTCCTGGCTCAGTCTAGCTCTGTGCAGATTTGTGAAATGAATGCTAAAATGAGTGAACGCATTGCTTATCTGCTTAGAAAGTTTGAGGTGAAGGCCTAGCTCTGTCACACTGAAGGAAAATTTTGTTGAATTAACTCAGTTGTACAAATTTCACTTTGGCCTTCTGACCTAGGCAGAACTGAAATGAAAGGTTGCATACTAGGGCTTGGTTTTGATTTCTGCATGTGGATATTCAGAGTATTGACTAAGTAGCTCTCTAGAGATCCAAATACAGAAATAAGAGCTTTTATCTAAATGAGGGCAGAGGGTTAGACTGAAATCACTCCAAGTGGCAAGAGACACAGTCTGAAATTAAGTATCTGGGATATTTTGAAGCTTTTCAAAGTACTGTAAACAGGTTTTGTATCAAAGGTAGCTTTAACTTCTACTTAAGTGTGGATAGAATCTGGGTCCCAGGATGCTCTCCCCAGCCCTGTATGTTCTGTTTGTCTGTATGTATGTGGATGACTTGTAGTTGAAAAATTCTTACTCTGACATCAGATACTGAAAGGGTGCATTATTCAACAAATGAGCTCTTATTGCTATTTTATGTTACCATTTGTGATATACTTTGTGGTATCTGGTAGAATAATACCGAAGCCTGTGATAATCTGCTAGAGTGTAACTAAAATCAGAGTTTATAAATGGAAATGCTGACACAACCTTAAAGGGCCAATCTCAAGTGCTGTTCCATTATTTGCATTAGCTTAGCCTGAAAATGCATTTTTCCTTTTGCAGATTTTGTTCTTTCTCATTTGCCAAACATTGATTTCTCCTCCCGCCCCCAAGTCCTTCAGTTCTAATGGAGCTTGAAATTAAGGTGGCTTTATTTTTCTGTCACTTCCTTGTTCACCCTAATCAATGATGCCAGCACAGCTGTGGGGTTCTTTTAACCATTGCAGAGCCATGGTGGTGAATGCAAGAGGACAACCTTTGACCTTGGTTTTTTTAGGGTTGGTCATTAGCTGTTGGTTTCTTTGCATTGCTGCAGTCCAAATGAAAAATACTATTTGTGGTCATAGTTGGGAATTCTTCAAAAACTGTAGAAATGTTTGGCTCCAAAAATAACTCTCTTCAAAGATTCTTAGAAGTAATTTTTTTGTCCTCCCTTTACTAGTGCATGCTAGCATCAAACCCTGCTGTCTTCTTTGCCTAGGTGGTCTCACTGATTGCATTCAGGATTTGAGCCTTTATGTACACATTTAGGCATGTAAATCAAGAATATAAATATCCTGGTAATTAAATGTGGCTAGAGGCAGTTTGCACACAATTGAAGAAAGCAGTGGTGGGGAATGAATGAGTATCTTGACATGCAGCAAATGGAGCTAAGGGATGTGGACCTTGGAAATATAAATTACAGAAACTTCCTCAGCTCACCTCTAGTGTGTTTGATGTCTCCTTCTTCTAAGTAGTGTGTAACAATTTTACATAAACTGCAGCCTGCCTGTGCTCTCCCCTGGTGTTCTCTCCTTGGCTTGCAGGGCCTTAGGCAGCTTGCAGCCCTGGCAGAGCAGCCAGGGGATCAGTGGCCCGTCTGCCGCCTCCCTGACAGTCTCCCAGGGCCCCTCTGAATGAGCAGGCTGGCCCAGAGCCTCCCAAGACCTGTGCTGATTAAAGAATGTGCTGGGAAGGACCAAGGGGTGTGTAGATTGGGGTGTGACCAGGATTTAAGAGTGCAGGCTTCTCTATTTCATAGCCAGCATGGGGTTTTGGGGGTTTGTTTTGGTTTTAAATTAAAAGGAATAAGCCCCAACAAAACCAAAACACCCCCTTCTTTTTGGCATCAGGTAGGAAAAAAAGAGGAGAGGAAAAAAAAGGCCAAAACATTGGGAATTTTTTTCTTTTTTTGCTTCTCACTTTTTACCTCACGTTTGTCATTTACATTTAAGCAGCAGTTTTCTCTAGTTTTCATTACTGCTTTAGTGGCATGGTTTAAATTACCCTGGCCTTATTAAACAAACATCCACACCCCCCAAAAAACTCAAACCACGGTACCTTTAATATTGATTACTCAGGTATTTCATTAGTTGGCTGAATTACAGTAATTCAGTAAATACTCTGATACTGACTTACTTTAAATTTTGTTTGTTTGCTTGGTTGCATGCTAATTGGAGTAATTATGTGGTGATCTTCCATTTCATGATGGTTCTGATCATAGATTCCTAACCCTAAGGGGTTGGGAATAGGGAGAGAAGATAAATGATCTGCCTTTCTCTTTTATCGTGGGTAAATAAGAGGGTAGGGAAGATATTTCAGGACTTTATGCTAATGCAAGGTCATGAGATGGAAAAACTGGGAAGTCTGCTTCTAGTGCCTGTATTTATTGATCTGTTTAAATTCTGCTATGTCTTGGCACATTTCACATTTCCTGTCTGCTTAATCCGGATACGTTCTTTGCATTTCAAATCAGGACAACTGTAAACTTTTAATAAATGTTTTTGTAACAGATACTCCAAACATCTTAAAACATACCAGATTTTGAGTCATAATGCTTGACTTCATTCCCCCTCCCATGTTTTTCTTCTTTTGCCATGTAGCTATGCCCTTGTTTGAAAATGTTTTCAGTTTCTAATTGAATGTTAACTTGTTTTCCTGTGAAGGAGCAAATACAGTATAAAAAGGCAGCTTGGACATCACATACCCAAAATGCAACCTCTCCTGTGCCGGGGCATAGACATCTCCACTTCTCTTGGTAGCAGTGCAAGATCCTTTGGTAGCTGGAACTTGGGAGCCAACCTGGGTGTGAGGACCTGAGCCAGAATTTCCCCAACACCCTGCTTGTAGCAATGTTACTATTGCAAGAAGTACTGGGGGATCATGAATGATTTTCAGGATCTGTGTTGCATCTGACGGGGAGGACGTCATTTCTGGCAATGTGGTACCTCTTAGTGTCACGCTGTCCCATTAATTCAGTGCTCGCTGAGGTCTTTATTGACTACTGACCTAGACAGTGTGTGCTCAGCATGTGCAAATGAACTGTTGGAATTGGTGTTTTCATGGTGCAGGAAAAATTTAGTAGAATGGTTTCATCTCTGTGTTCATATAGATTGGTGAGAAGAAACTATGCTGAGATGCAACCTGGCAATTTACCCCCTTCACATATCATGTGATAGAGCACTTATTTGTATTAAAGACATGGGTTTATTTATTTATTTGAGGTTCAAAGCAAAGCATAACTCCTGTTTTGTAACGTTTTTTAAAACATTATAAATAAAGCATAGACCTTACAGGAGAGGATTTGGAGTTTTCCAGTACCTTCATTATAGCTCTGAAATGAAAGATTTGCAGGGCTGTGCTGGAATTTCACTGTGGAGCTAAGCAGTGAACCCCGTTCATGTGTGTTGCATTTAAGGGGAAAAAGAAGTTGTCAAAAATTAACGAGAAGGTAAGTGAGATTTCTAGTATATGAACAGCATTTTGTATAGTAGCAGTATAAGACCATAATTTGGAGGGGGGGTAAATCATTTTTTACATATTTATTTTTGAAGCAATCCAGTTTTTTCAGTGGACCTTGACATGACCTCCTAGTGCCTCTGTGGAAATTGGAAATGTAAGCTCCTGGCTTTGGGAAGCCCTGCTCACAGCCACACAGAGTTGTTGTTGAGGGGGCTTCTCAGTAATGGCAGAAGCTTTCAGTCCCAGTGTTGCAGTGGGTTAATGGAGTTAAGCCATAGGTGGGATCCAAAAATTAACATTTACCTATTTAAATCAATATAGCTTTTTAGCTCTTCTGAAGAAGAGGAGAAAGAATCTAAAAGTGCAGTAGGAAAAAAAGAATTCTGATCTTCAGCAAACTTGTCTGAAATGAGACAAGAGGGGCTTGGAGCTGACCTATAAGAGAGGTGAAATTGTAACCTTTCTCCTGAGCTATTGTTTTTGTGGGGTTTGGTTTTTTGCTAGTCTTTATTACATGAGCATTGTCTTGACCATTTTTCCCAACTAATCCCTCTTGGTGCTGTGAGCAAATCACTCTTCCACAGGGGAAATCTGTAATGTGAGCAGGCCGGACTCTCTTGCTGAACTCCTGTGATCACAAAAAGCATAAAACCCTGGACACTCTGTTTTCAGTGAGGCAGTTCATCAAATTTATTAGGAAAAGCAGCAGCTGCTGCAGCTCTTAATTCCCTCCCCTCCTCTCAAGCTCCCCTCATTTACTCAAGCCTCTTGAAAGTGTTACTCAACTGATGAATTCCATTGGGGTTTATTACTAAACCATTTGCGTAATTTAACAGTCTGGAAAAGGCCACAGGTATATTGTTGTGCATGCCCTCCTCTCCCCTGTTGTAATTAGTCAGTTTGACTCCACATCCAAAATCTTAATCCTAGGCATTAGCAAGCTTTGGTTTAAAACAGTCACTAAATAAGAAGTGTGTCAACTGTTTATCAGTGACTGGGCATCAAACTATGGATGTACTTAAGCTTCCCCATATGAAACGGCAGCCTGAAACTTTGGCAGTTTGTGGAAGAAATGTTTGGGTTGTGTGCAGGGATGTTTTTTAACTTTTCTTTTTGAAGTCAAAATGAAATTCTTATTCCTGACAAGATATGTTCCTGAAAGAAAGTTGCAGCCTTTTGAGGTAGAACTAAGGTTACATGCATTGGTTTCGCTCATTTGCATTTTTGGCACAACTTCTGTTCTCACTGTCTTCTGTTTTCTTTCCTGTCCTTTATTTGTCATCTTTCTTCCACTCTTTTTTTTTTTTCTTACTCCATTTGTGTTCATTCTCTTTGCTTTTCTGCTCTGAATTCATGTATTACCTCCTCCCAACACTTTACTCAAGTCTCTGCTTTGACACTATTTTGGGTGCAAAAGAGTTACTTGTTTACTTTGAACTAAAATATTAAACTGCTCAAACAAAAAGCAGTTACTGTGAGATGTCTCATTGGTTTTCCATGCATTTGGAAATGACTGAAAGAAGCTAAGGGAGGTGAGTTGGAAATTTTCTATACCATTCCATTATTTGTATCTCAGTAAGCATGCAAGATGCCTGGTACTCCACAGAAATACCAAAACGCTTATGCAGCATTATGAGCCATAGCTAACAGATCATCTTTTAAATTAATTGTTGCTTGGTAAAAATGGCTTGAGAAGGTTGGAGAGATTTAGTTTTAAAATAACTTTATAGAGGAATGAAACGTGTTGCCAGGTGGTGTGACTGCACTAGAAGTCTCTGTGGACTATACTTTTCAAGCATCAATTCTGCATTATGTGTTATCTTCAGTGTCTGCTGTGGGATGGAGGAGGGGAAAGGGGAGAGAGGTTTTGTCACATTTTGAGGGAGCAAAGGGAAGATTTGCCAGTGTCTCACAAGTGCTGTTGAAAGGCTGATGAATGAGGAAAGGCAGTGGTAAACACCTCAGTGCTTAGTTTCAGTTTCAGCAGCTTCATTAAACCTTTTTAATTCCTTCAGTTGGCTATCCTAGGCTTGATTCAGGGATATGGGGTTAGCTGACAGTAAAGTTGTCATAGCTGATTTCTTAGTTTGCATTTGGGACACATCTGTTTGGTTGCCTTTATATGCTTATGGTCAGCACCGGATAACTCAGAGGAGAAACACAAAGATGTTCATGGGGAGATCTACTTGCTTTATTAGGCTTTACCTTGTTCCTTAGTGGTTAGAGACTGGTTATCCTGAAGCATGAGGAATAATATTTCTGTCCACAATTTCAGTGTTAAACTCAGCTCTAGGTACTGTCAATATCAATATACATACTGAGTCAGTTCTTAATCTCATTATGGTTTTGGCCTTGCCATCTTCCTGTGGCAGTAAATTCCACAATCCAATTACAGATTATGTTAAAATTTATTTCCTTTTATTGGTTTTGAGCTTGGCATCATTTACACAGACATTGTTTCCTTTTTGTTCAGACCTATACGAACTGGATTTTGAGATCTGCCCTGTCTAGAACACTCACTTCACTTAAAGTACCAGCTCTTGGTTCTTTTTCATAATGTTATTCATCCCAAAAGTGTTCCCAGACCATGACTGTCCCCTGCAGTTGCTTTTTGAGGGTGTTCAGCTTACACAGTGTTGTTGATGACACCAATTTGTTTGGTTTTTCTGATAATGATGTTTGGTGCAGCCAAACTCAGTGTGAAAGGCAGAAGTAGTAATCTGTGAAGGATTTGATTTTAATCTCGGTGAAATGGGAGTGCATAGGTGGGAATACTGCACAGTATCATGACAAATCCTTATCTCTAAACACAAGTCAGTAGGATTCTTTGGGACAGATTCTAATGTATAAGAAAAGAAATTTCTGAAGAGTATGGGGGAGGAAATGCAAAAGGAAAAAAAACAAACCACATTTCAAATAGATGCTAAAACCTGTGTGTTATCTCAGATCCTCTAAGCAGTAATTGATTTTGCCTGCTATGGTTACCATACAGTATCTCTGAAACATTCATTATTTCTTTCCTGCCCCAAGGGATGTAGCAGAAAATGGCATTTTTAAATCCTTTTACTCTGTCTGTTAAGTAGATACAAAAACCTGAAGGTTTTAATGAATGTGAAATAAGTGCTAATGCAGTAGTCAAAAGACTCACCATTGTTTTGGCTAAATGAGACTGTGACCATCTTTAGGTTCAAGTGAAAGCTAAATGCTGGAAGCTGGATGCAGAGATTCATCTCACTGTGGAATTACACATTTGAACCTTGTACTCTGGTTTATTTGTTTTCATTTGTTTTTCATAGATCTAACCCTGCTGTATTTCTTTTAGTTCCCCTCTATCTTGATTTAATTTTTCCAAGGTTAAAAATGGGCTTATCTAGAAAATTTGCAGCTCATTGCTAATGGTAAGAACGTTGATTACTCAACAGATACAGTGAATCAATATCACTTCTCTTATTTTTGTTTTGCTGTTTGACTTGAGGTTAATGTTTTGGCTTCATATTTCCTGGTAAGATGAAGTGTATGACATTGCTGTGCATAATTAGCTAAAGTTATGCTAAATGTTTTGTTGTTTGTCTGTCTCTTAAATGCCTTATTCTCTACCTTCTCTAATGTCCTCTTTTTTTTGTTTGTTTGTTTTCCTTGTCTGAAGAAAACTTTGGGTTTGTTTTTTTGGTTTTTTAAATGACTTATGAAAATAAGCACTCAAGGTGGACACCTCCTCTGGCTTGTTGCTGGAAACAGGGGGAAGCTGACCTGGAAATGATTCCCATCAACTAGTAGTGTGAAATCTTTGCCTGAGAGTTGATGGTATCTTGTCACTCAGTTATATCCCTATTAGTCACTATAGCAAATTTGTTAGCTTTCTCTTCCTTTTTTCTTACTTCCTGTGAGTTACTCTATTTGCTTTTGCCTTGCTTTGCATTTTCTCTCAGCGAAACCTCTCCAGGACATAAGGGATGTTACGCTGTGCTCTTGAAAGCTGTCAGAAGGCAGCTGGCAATCTCCAGGCCTTCCTTGCCTCCTGGTATATGCTGGGTCCACCAGTCAGTGGGGCAGTCCTCTGTGTGAAAAGAGTCTGGGGTTTATTTTTGAAGGCTGGATAGTTCTTGCTGATATTTAGGGATGCTGGATTTGGGGAGGAAACATTACATATGAGTCCATCTATCCCCAGGAGTGCCAGAAATGGAATGCCTTTTGCAAAGCATCACCAGGAAAAGAAGCAAGTCTTGCTCGTCAGTCAGAAGTTACTTGTCTAATAAATACCCAAGGCTAAATTTCAAGAAATAACATTCTTCTGAAGCAGGATAGCAGAACAGATCTTCCTGCAGGGGGTTGAATCTGCAGTGTATCTTAAAGAGTAGAATTTAGTTGTTTGTCTCAACTAGATTTCTCTTCTATTGGTTGTCAGTTTGCTCTGTTTGTCTTAGAAAATTTCTTTCTCAAATTCTTCTGCATGCATTGCCTCTGAAAAAGCTGCTGTAACATTTTCTCTCTCTGAGATGAAATACAAATTTCCAGCCAATATATTATGTATTAGCAATGCATCCTGGCAACAAATGTTGAAACCACATATTCAGAGAGGAAGGTGGGAAGCGCAATTCAAAGACTCATGTTGCAGAGACAGCTCAGCAGAACATGTTGCATGTGGGAAGTGCCCCTGTGGATCCAGAGAAGGTTCATCTTGCCATCTTGGAGGAGTTTCTATGTAGTTTGATTTTATGCAGATCTCTGAGGTGGATCCTTTTCGCTTCAGCACTCCTGGTTGTTGTCATCTACAGGAAAGAACACGCCTTGGTACTGGGCATTTGCAAACCAGTGTTTGTCTTGTGGCAAGCGTGCTGGATGGTTATGGTCATCCAGAAAAAAACATGGAAACTTTGAAACTGGAAGATCAGGTGCTGAAGGAGGAGAAGGATCACCACTGCTTAAAATGCAAATGGCTTTTGTTGGGGTTCTTTAAATGCTGACTAACTGACTTCAAGCAGTTTATATGGGCAAAGACTCGCTGGCTTGCTGCACCTGGTGCAGGAGTTGCAATCTGCTTGTCCATGGCACTGCAGGCTGTGCCTTCCCATTAGTGAGACTCTTTCTTTTGTCAAAGGCAATGGCTTCTGATCTCATCCTTTTCCCAGCTGAAGTTCCAGAGTGATAAATTGAAAACTATCATGAGCAATATCCTGTACCTCTCTTCTTTATGGAAAATACATGCAGTAGACAGTGGAATAAAGTCTCTACCACGTGCAACTAAAGAAAAGGTATTTTTGTGTTTTTCACAATTTATTTTTCAGAGAGTGTTGCAATTTGGTTTTGTAAGCTGGGTGTGTAGTCAATGCACTTCATTGAGAAGCTAAGGAGCTCTGTTAAGTATGTGAATTTATGCAGGGAGAGTGGGTAGGCAGGACCTCCGAGTTTAAACTACTCTGAGCTTATTCATTTATTTTACTCAAGTTTTTTAC
>VZUA01010891.1:0-12872 GCA_013401035.1 Horornis vulcanius | reverse complement strand
AAAAACCCTGGATTTATGAGAGAAACATCTGATTAATACTAAAAAGATTTTTTTAATAATAAAAATATGAGTGATGTGGTCAGGCCTGAGTGGGTTTTTTTTACTGATCCTTTTTTAGCGTGAAAGGACAAAAAATGAAGAAAATCAGTAAGAAATGAGCACTTCTGGAGGCAATTCCAGCATCCCATTAATTCCTCTCCCTTGGAGGGGATGAGTCACCTGCTGGGGATCAGACATGGCATCTGCTCCAGGTGATTCCAGACTTCTGAGGTTCCAAGCAGAGCTGAGAGCTGCAGCTGGGAACCCCCGAGGGGTTTAGTGCTGTTTACACACTCGGAGTATCCCAGGTGCCGCAGGGGAGGCTTGGAAGGGAACATCCAACCTGTTCTGCTCATCAGCAGAGCCATCGAGGTCTGCCTGCTTTCTGCAGACACGTATTCCAGCACCTCCTTCCATATCCAATTATCCCTCTTGGAATAGGAGGGGAAAATCTCATCTGTTATTTGAGGTGACTGAAAATACAATAGTTTTTAATATTTACTGTGGTTCCTTTCCTCCAGCAGCTTTTGATCTGTCTCCTGCTGGTTCCACAAGGAGAGTGTCTAGTCCAGTTTAGGACTTTGGACCACATGGATTTAAGACCAATACTGAAATCTAGGTCTCAAATTTAAGTTCAAGATCAAGTTTTAGGTCTTGGGACCACAAAAGCTTAAGACCAACACCAACATTCAGATCTTTGGACCACACAAGTTTGAGATCAAGTCAAATTTAAGGTGTTTGGACCACAAAAATTTAAGACCAAGGTTAAATTCCAGGGTTTTGGACCACAGAGATCTAAGACCAAGCACAAATTCGAGGTTTTCAGGCCACACAAGTTTAAGACCAACGCCAACATTCAGGTCTTTGGACCACAGAAATTTAAGATGAAGGCTGAGATTTAGTTCTTTGAACCATTCAGATTTGAGTTTGGGTGATCAAGCGGATGATTTTCTTTCCAGTGCTAGAGCACATTGAAAAATGTGTGGAAAGCATCAAAAAAAGATGCAAACTTGAAGTTTCCATGGCCGTGTCCACTGCTGGCTCCTCATTGGCTCATGCCTAAGTTCAAAGAACAACAGAATCATTGAATATCCTGAGCTGTTGTGGGACCCACAAGGATCATCCAAGCCTAGCCCCTGATCTCAATTTGAGATCACCCACAAATTTTTTGATGGAAAATGTCACGAGATTGACTCCATAAGGCTGCAGACATTTCGAGTTTTGGTGTTTGGGGGCTGAGCTGAAGCCATGAGAAGAAGAGGATCAAAAGAGGGGGCGCTCCAATGATGTCTTGGGGTGTGTTTTCCATCACCACAGGGCTGTGAATGCTGAGAGAAGGAGTTTGCTGACACCCTGTGCCCAGGCAGAGCAGGAGCCTCTGGGAGTGCTGGTGGATGAGCAGGATCTTGGGAATGGAGGGAGGACAGGGAGAAGGGAGGAGCTGGTGGAAGGTCAGTTCTCTTTAGAGCTGGTGTTGACTGTGTCTCACTGCTGGGTTTATGCCAGAGGTCCACACGTATTTTACAGAACATCCCAGGCTGAATCAGCCTTGGAGCATGAGTCCATGGGGAACGTCAGCTTCCAAGGATTGAACTCCTCATTGTCCAAGTGCTGTCCTAAATATTATCTCCCACTGCTGTAACAACCTCTTGGTTGTGGCATCCTGGGAGGTTCCTGAGTGTTTCCTTGTGTGAACTGCCTCATCCCATGGAATCACAGAACTATGGAATATCCTGAACTGGAAGGGACCCACAAGGATCTTTGAGTCCAACTCCTGGCCCTGCGCAGACACCCCAAAAATCCCACCAATCACAAAATCCCACCTCCTGAAAGCATTGTCCGAATGTTCCTGAAGCTCTGGTAGCCTCTGGGCTCCCTGGGGAGCCTGTTCAGTGTCTGACCCCACTCTGGGGAAGAACCTTTTCCTGACCCTCCCCTGACACAGCTCCAGCCATTCCCTGGGTCCTGCCCCTGGTCCCCAGAGCAGAGATCGGAGTTGCCCCTCAGGACAAAGCTGCAGTCCCGCAGTGAGTCTCCCCTCAGACTCTTCCAGCTGGACAAACCAACCCTCAGCGGCTCCTTGTGTGTCCCCTCCAGACCCTTCCCCATTGTCACAGCCCTCCTTTGGGCGCTCCAGGATTCCCCAGGATGCTCCTGGCACCCCCAGGAACTCAACCAAAGGCCCAAATGCACCAGACACCACCATCTAGTGGAAGGAAAAGGTTGTGTTGTGCTAGCGTGGAGCTGGTCTTTGCCCCAGTTCTGCCAGTCTGACTGGTGGAGGTTTTACATCTTTGCTGTGCAGATGTGACCAGAACAAGACGTTCCCTCCTGATTTACTTTGGCAAAAAGCCGTGAAATTAGTCATGGCTGTATTGTAGCACCAGGAAAATTGTGTGGCTCACTGCTGGGCCTCTTTCCAAAATTCCTGGTGATTAGAAGAGCATTAGTGAGCTGTGATTACCCTAGTACACAGGCCACATCCAACTCTCCCTGTACTGCAAGGGAGCTGCAGAGAAGTGACTGCTCTGACAGTTCCACCAGATGGATGGGAGAAGTGGAGACCTGATGTGCTTCAAATCTGGGGACTTTCCATTGTAAAATGAGGCACAAATATTTTGTCTCCTACAGCAATTTGTGTGGGATGGGGTGGAACTGGGAGAGGGAGGCAGAGCTGATGTTGTGGCCCTGTAAGTTACAGTCCAAGGGTGGCATCAGGTGGCCTCAGGTACCTTTGGGGACTTGGGGTTGTCAGGGGTGAAGTGGGCTGGGAGCCAGAAGAGACGGTGATCTGATGGACGAACCTTTCATGACATCCAGGGCTGTGAAAACCCAGATGCAGAGGTTTGGTTTAGAAAAGTGGAAGAAGACTCAATGAAACCATCCACCATCCACTACATTTTGCAATTTATTCTGGGACAACAACCTGGACCCAGCCATGACCCTCTTGGTCCTGGCCACAGGAAGGAAATAAAGACTCTACGTGAATTCTTTCTTTGCTTGAAAAGCTCCAAATTTTCAAGGCAGATGCTGTGAGAACCCTGCTCAGGGCCCTTGGGGTACCTCAGGAGTACCAGGAGAGGGATTCAGCAGAGCCTAACGAGAGACAAACTGGAGGCACAAAATGAAGCTGAGTCAGAGCAGCTCCAGGCCAAGTGTCCTCCCCTGGGCTCTAATCCTGCTCTTCCAGATGGGAATGCCATGGATGCTGCCTCTGTTTAAATGAAACATCCAGACTTCAATTGCTGCCCTGTGTGGGTGTAATTGATAGCACTGTCAAGAACCCCTAATTAAGCTGCTTGTCTTTCCAGCTGCCTCATCCTATCAATTATCTCCCTTTCTGGGCCGAGGGCAAAGTGTTCCAGAGCAGAACATTTGCAAATAATGAGGTACAAGGAAACCTTTGGCATCAGGCTCCTCTTGGAAACAGAATTCCAGCGAGGTTCTTGGTAACCAGATTTGGTTTTCATCAGCTTTCTTGTGAAAGGTGGTGAAAACCACTTTGACATACCCAGGAACTGAAAAAAAAATTAAAAAATTAAAAAATCCTTGAAAAACCAAGGAGAGAAATGAGCAGAGGAAATATTATCCCATTTCTTGATGATTTGAAATGCTTAAATGTTTAATGGCCACAAAAACACTGGCTGAGGTTTGAGCCTATTGAAAAAGTTCAGGATTAATCTGGTGGAGTAGCAGGGGAAAATTATTTCTTCTGAGTAATCTGAAATGAAACCTTCACTGTTTTTTATTTTGAAAGAGACTTTGGCAGGAAGCCACCAGCAGAGAGATGGAATCTTGGCTCCACTTCTCCAGCTCTCAGCAACTCTGGGAAACGTCTCAGCCTTTTCTTCTCCATCTGCCAAGACACTCCAATAAATCGCTTTTTATTTGCCTTGAGCTATCCTGAGGACTTTAATTACAAGTTTCCATATAAAGGACAGTGACAAGGAGTAGATGGATTAATAAGGAATTTTGCAGGATACAGGTTGCTGGTTCCTTTATGCTCTGCCCACCACAGCCCTCTTACTGTTGCTCTCAATTAAATCATTAACCAGTGTCCAACCAAGAGCCTTGGGACAGACCCTCTTAGTTTCAAAGCTCTTTATTGTCTTCTCCATGTGAGTTTTTTTCTGAGGTGTTCTACACAATCAAAGCCAAAGGCTTAACAAGAATCACAGAATAACAGATTAGGTTGGAAGGGAACTTAAACTTGTCCAGTTCCACCTCTGCCATGGGGAAGGACACCTTTCACTTCTAGGCTGCTCCAAGCCCCATCCAACCTAGTCTGGGATACTTCCAGGAATGGGGCAGCCATAGCTGCTCTGGGAAATCCATTCCAGGGCCTCATCACCCTCTCTGTCAGGAATTTCTGCCCAATATCCCATCCATCCCTGCCCTCTGGCAGTGGGAAGCCATTCCCGCATCTCCTGTCCCTCCATCTCTTGTCCCAAGTCCCTCTCCAGCTCAACTGGAGCCCCTTTAGGCACTGGAAAGGGCTCTAAGGTCTCCCTGGAGTCTTCTCTTCTCCAGGCTAACACCTTCAGCTCTCCCACCTTGTCTCCATGGCAGAGGAAACTGTCCTTGGAAGAAAGAAAGCCTCCAGGCCTTTTCCTAAGCTGTATTTACTGTAAGGAAGGAGGACAAACTAACCAAATATAAGAATCCAACCTGACTGCATGATTTACACATAGAGAAATTCCATTGGATTTCACAAATGTTCACTTGTATTGTATATTTAAACGTCCCAATTTCTGCCAGGTATGGCAAACCCCAGGAAAAACCCAAACTACTCCTTTTCATCAACCAAGCCCCACTCCTGAGCTGTGTATAAGGAGAAGTGCAGAGGTGTTGGAGTACAGGGGTCCTTCTGGGCTGTGTCCTCTCCTCCATCGTGTCTTCCAGCATGAGCCAGCAGCTGGGTGAGCTTCCCATGGGAGAAGATTCTTCTCACCATCCTCTGCTCCCAGTGGGTTGGCACTTGGCTGAAGCAGTGCTTGCCCCTCCTGGCATTGTTTGGGAGAGGCTGTGGAGCCTGGAGCCATGGCCAGAGACTCCAAAACAGCAAGGCATGGAAATGGGTTTGTTCCAGGCACTGGGGAAGTCAGGGGTGCTGGGGCACCAGTGAGTTGGTCAGCAAATGTGGAGGTGATCACCTGGTGCAGGTCAACAGGGACCTCCTGCAGCCCTGGGTATGAAGATCAACCCTGAAATCCAGCCCCTGGATCTGAAAGCAGGAGAGGGAGCAGCTGAAGAGCCTCCACAGCCAATTTGCCTCTTTGTTTGATGAGGTGAGAACTGAGAGAAAACTTTGGTGCTCCAGACTTTGGTTTCTCTTCTCCACTGCAGTTCATGAGCCTTGAGCTGGCTTTAGTGTGTGTGACACGGTGCTATGAGCACAGGTCAAGCCCAATATGTTTTTTTAACCTGATTTATGCTCCTAAATACTTTAATGAACTGCATCTGGTTTTATTATTAGTAGTGGGAGTGATCTGTTCCTCAAAGTGTCTGGCAGGGATTTGGCGCTGTTGGCTTTTTTCTGCAGCCAGACTTTTTTCCATGGTCTCGTTTCCATGAATGAGGGTTTCCACTTTCAGCCCATTGATGCAGATTTATTCAAACATTTGATGTTTCTGTAGCTGTCACAAAGGCTGTGCTGTCCAGGGCTTTCCTGGAGAAGGGATGAGCAGCAAACTCACTTTGCTGTAGGATTCATGGATTTATGGAATTACAGAATATATTGAGTTGGAAAGGACCCACCAAGATTGTGGAGTCCAGCTCCCTGCCCCATGCAGGACACCCCAGCAATCCCACCATGTATGGTGCGGCTTGGGATGGACCTCCAAGGATTGTCTAGTTCCAACCCCTTTCCATGGTAGGGACACCTCCCAGTTGATTCTAGGCTTAGGAAGGTCACATTGACCCCCTTTTTTCCTCTCATCTGGCTCAGCTAGCCTGGGGACTGCTGACCCAGAGGAGCAGATTCCTTGTGTCCCATACACTCCTGTGGTTCCAGTAGAAAACATTCCAACACACACCTGAACAGGTGGCTTTGCTCTCTGAGTGCAGGTGCAACTTCTGGGACAGTAGAACAGGGTGTTGGCTGCCTAATGAGGTGTCCTGTGGAAGGAGGTGCTGCCAGCCCAGAGGCACATCAGGAATGTCCTGGGCAGCTTTGCCTGCGTCTGGTGGCAGTGGCGGGACTCACTGCAGTGGGAACAGGACCAGGTGGAGCCTGAGCTGAACCACTCTGAGAAGTTCGTGCAGGAGTTCAGGTGCCAGTGAGTGAGGAGAAACTATCTTTGGGCAGGAGCTCCAACAGCTGCACTGATGGGACTCCTGGCTTGGGCAGTATCAATAGATTTCCAAAAAACTGAGATAATGAAGGCTGCTATTCAAAGGGCTAAGACTTAAGGAGCTGAGATCCAAAAGGGTGACCTGTAAAAAGCTGGGATCCAAATGGCTGAAATCTAAAAGGTGAGACCCAAAAAGCTGAGATCCAACAGGCTGAGATCAAAAGGTTGAGGTCCTAAAGGATGAGATCCAAAGCACTGTGTCCCCTAAATATCCACTCAAACAAGGAGTCCAGTCTAGGAATGACCCCTTTATTGGTTTCCTCTTTTCCCTACCAGATATGAGCAGGAAGTGAACAGATGCACCACTGCTGAGGGCTACTTAACGTTGCTGAAGAGTGTGGGTCTAATTTTCTAGGTTTGTGAAATTTTTAGTGTGTTAGTAGCTGATTTCTTATTTTTTCGGAGAGAATACATTCTTCTCAAGGACAGTGAATGTAAACAAGTTTTTTATTTTTTATAAACACTTCTGGGTTTTCATAATAGCTCTCGTACAGGTGTTGTTTCTATTATTTAACTAATAAAGAGAAACGTTGTCTTTATTGACTAATCATGAGGTTCTTTAGCTCAGCAAGTTATAAAAAGGTTGTGTGAAATTGAAAATAAAGCCTTCTGAATCTTTCTTCTGCCTGGAATCAAGCTCTTCATTTTGTGTCCAACAGCAACAGAAGAGGGCAAGGAATTGGTTTGAAGGGAAGGTTTGGGTGCAGCAATCCAAGGGATTTCCTCTGATCCACTCCTTACAAGGCACGGGACAGGTCTGGAGAATCTTAGAAGTCCTTGGACAGGTGTGGGGGTGTGGAAAAACACACCACCAAGAGAACAATTCATTCTAAACTGGTGGTTTTCTGCTCCTTGTGCTTGGATTATGATGGTTTTTCAGCAAGAACTCTTCAATACTGGATCTATTCTTGGGAACCCCTTAGCTGTTGCTGTTCAAGAGATAACTGAGTTTCTCAAACAAAATTTCTTACTCCAAAAATATAATGGAATTGCCTTAGATCCTTGTGTAGGCATAATTTTGATTTCTACATGTCTGGAAACTCTTTTAGGATGTGAGTGTGTCCATCTGACCAAGGCAGAGCTGGAATCAAAGGTGGAAACCCCAAAGCAGGAGATGGAGTTCCTGAAATGGATTTCTGCTCAGGCAGGGATGCTCCTGTCCCAACCGTTCTTCATGGCAGCTCTTCTTCCCATCCGCTTGTTGTCTATATGAATTTGGGCCAGATTAACCAATCAGGGTCTTTTTGGGAATCCCAGATCAGGAAGATTTTTGAGATGTAAAAAAAAATAAACCAAACCCATTTTCAACTCCAGAGCTGTCACTCAGGTCAGATTCTCCATGGTGGTGTTACTTCCACAGGGATGTGAGATGAAAAATCCAGGGACAGGGATGTGCTGGTGACTTGTGGCTGTTTCTAGGAAAAGTCTGAGCTGCAGACAAGTCCCTGTGATGCCTCTGTCATTGTGAAAATGGACAACAGCTGAGCCCTGGGCACAGGAGGCATCCTCAAGGGCATGGAGCACTGGCGTGAGAGTATAACTTGGAAAAGCAAGTCCCAGTTGGAAGCATTGTGCTGAGCCAGGGTAATTCTGGTGACAGCTTCTTAAACCTCTCACTGTCAGAAACAACAGTGCTAAAGTGGTGGGGTTTAGTTCCTGTCTTCAATAAGTGATTTCTGGATCTAATTTTCCATTCTGATAAATTCTCTGAGTCTCAAAGCCAGGAGAACATCCCTGGAACAGAGGCGGTGGGATATGCTGGGAATGGGGAGTTGCAGGAGGGTTGACCAGTGGAGGGAAGTTCCATTTTCTCCTGCAGTCTCAGGATCCACAAATCTTTTATTCTAAAATTAGTTTAATTTACTCTGGAAAGAGACTCAAGGCTCCTATGTAAACCACAAGTATCAACTCCCAGCTCTCTTCTTCCTTACTAACAGCTGAGAGGAAAAGTGCAGGCACTTCAAGAAGCTGAAGTCCCACCAAGAGTTGAAAGACCTGGGGTTTGTGATCCAGAGGAGGCAATGTGACCTGGAAAACCTGGAAGGAAGCGAAGGGGTGGATTGGATTTACTGTCTGGATCCTATGTGTCCCATCCTAAGCTGTGTTTTCTACACCTTTGTGGCATCTATAAAAAAATGGGGACAATTTTTTTAGCAGGGCCTGTGTGAATAGCACAAGGGGTGATAGTTTTAAACTGGAGGAGGGTGGGTTTAGATTAGATTTGAGGAAGAAATTCTTCCCTGTGAGGGTGATGAGGCCCTGGAATGGATTTTCCAGAACAGCTGTGGTTGCCCTACCCCTGGAAGTGTCCAAGGCCAGGTTGGATGGCACTTGGAGCAGCCTGGGATAGTGGGAAGTGTCCCTGCCCAGGGCAGGGGTGGGACTGGATGAGCTTACTGCCCTCTCCCACCCAAACCATTCCATGATCCCACAATTTCTTTCTTCTTTGTCAAAGAGAGTTGCCTTACACTGGCTCCATGGGTTGAGGGAAGCTCTTCCCAGAGCTGAGCAGGGAAGAAGGATTATCTCCCAGTCTAATTTCTGTTGGGTGCTTTTGATTATTGCAAAGAAATAATTGCACCAAATTAGATCATGGGATTAGCTACAGCTCTCAGAAAATTGCTGAAATTGCTTCAGCAGGAATTTTGGCTTCTGACATGGGTTTAAAGCATCCAACAAATGGGTAGAATTATGACTCATCAGTAATGCAGCACCCATAGAAACTGGTATAATTTCCAGGCCATCTAATTCATTATATAGTTTATAACGGGAAGCAGTGGGAAACCTTAATTATTAGTTCCAGTTAGGGCAGAGTATTGGTATCCTCCAAACAAAACTCAAACTCAGTCTGGCAGTGCAGGGACATGTTCATTATTTATAATTCATAATTTATAATAATGTTCAGCATTTTATAATTGATTATTGATTTTGGAAATATTTGGCTTTTCTAAAAGAACCCTGATACTGCCCAGTTTAGGATTCTCAAAATAGGCAGGATTTCCTCTTTTAGAGGTGGGAACGATGAGAAAGAAGACAGGAAAAGGCAGGATGTCTCATGTCCCCCTAGAAAATGCTGTCTTTGCAAACACCCCCAGTGACATTGAGCAGCGTGGGGGTTATGCTCTGAGAGATACCTGGGGGAGGCACAGTGAGCTGCAAGATGAGCTCCAGAAGGCCAGGGATGAGCTGGCATGGTTGCTGCAGGATTCCCAGGAGCTGTGAAATGGCAAGATGACCCTGGATATTGAAAGTACAACTTACAAGACTCTGCTGGAGGGTGAGGAGAGCAGGTGCGCTCCACCAAAGTTGTGTGTGGGCAGTGCTCAGTCCTCCAGAGCCCCAGGAGGGTGGAAAGAGCTAGAAATGCTCATTCCATCATGGATAACCTTGTGACCTCCTTCTCCTCCAGGATGCACCTTGGAAGCCCTGTTGGAGTATGTAAGTAATATAAAGGTTTTCAATTTTCTTTACAAAATTAAGCCTGTTAAATTAAATCTCACTGTGGCTTGGAGGGGGAGGAGAAGAAGGAAGAGGAGGAGAAGGGAGGCTGCATCCTCCCCATGAGTGACTCCCGTTGTGTTTTCCCACAACAGTGATTTCCATAGGCTCTGGGACTGACCTGGTGTGTGCGTCTGGACAGCCCAGAAGATTCAAGTCCTCCTGCAGTGCTGCATCCTGACCCCACAGCATTTGTGCCTCTCATGGAGGATTCACCTCCAGAAGCGTGGCTGGCTCTGCAGTGAGGAAATTTATCCCTGGTGCTCCTGGCTGCATCCCCATGAGAGAGGAATTCAGGGCTAGATCTGGAGGCTCTCAGAGCCTTTCCAGACACTGGGGCACTTGGAGGTGTGGGAAGAGCTGCAGGTCTGCCAAGAGCACGGGAATCTCCGCTCAGCCATGAGGGATGTGTGGGCCAGGGGTGAGGATTTCAACTGGACCTCCTTATCCCAGGAACAGCCAGATCGGAACTTCAGTTGTGCAGGTCGTGACAAGCAGGATTTAAGGGCAAAAGTAGAAAAATGAAAGCCCTGCTCCACTTTCAGTGCTAAAAATAACCTCAACTCCACCTCAACACAAGGGAGAGGCAGATTGGGTGTGAGAACACTGGAGCATCAGGAAACCACATCAGAGAAGCTTCACCACTGGGATCACATCAAAAAGGGACAGTTGGAATATTAAATTCCCCCAAATCCTTTTGATTTCCACTCTTTCTTTAAAGGTCTGTTGATTGTGTTTGGGCACTTATCCTCTTATCACTCAATTCCTGTTTCCCTTTTATTTTTCCTCATTAAACCTTTGCTAACTCTGTGCCAAATTGTGAATCCAGAATGTTTTCCCTAAAGTGTTATGGGAAGTGTTTCTGGGAAGGAGCTCATCAAGTCTCTCTGATGTAGCTTTAGGAGACTTAGTGGAGTTTTGAGGTGCTACACAAGGGGTCACGGAGAGGAAGGAAGGATTTTAGTGATGTCTTGGGAATGGCTGGTCATCCATGTGCAGACAGGGAAGCCATAAAGGAAATCTTAATTCAGAATTCCACCTGCTGGAGTCAGCAAAGATTAATCTTAATACACCACCCTCACTTCTCCCAGGATGACTCAATGGCTTTAAATCTTTTGCTCCTTTTTCAGTAAAATTAATGGAGAACCAACATGTTTACCGTTTGTTTTTAGGTGTTTATCAAAAGTACAGAAATGCCCATTCCTTAATTGCACAAAACTAATCTAATCTAATCTAATCTAATCTAATCTAATCTAATCATTAGAAGTCTTAACTAAACAGAGGAGGCAGAGTGGTCTGGAGAGAGTTGTGGAATCATGAAATGTTTTGGGATGGGAGGAACCTTAAAGCCCATCCAGTTCCACACCCTGCGGTGGGGAGGGACAACTTCCACTAGACCGGGTGCCTCCAAGCCCCTTCCAGCCTGGCCTTGGAGACTTCCAGGGGTGGGGCAATGTGGACCCAATGACGTAGATCCAGTCTTTGGTTGGTGTAAATTCAAGCTCTTTTAAGATGATTTGCACCAAATTTGACTCCTACCTGAATTCAATGGGTGTTTTAAAATTCAGAACGAAATCATCTCAGCCTTTGTATTTTTATGTCATCCACAGATGTATGATGACAAAATACATTTTTTAAAATCTCTTCAGAATCTGCTGGAAGAGGGTATTATGGGGAAAAAAAGCCCTGTAATGTGCTTGGTTGGTTTTTCAACATTGTTTTCAGAGTCCTATGAGTATGATTCAAGCTTTCAAAAAGATCATGGGTGGTGTTCTTCTTTCATTGTACATTTGAGTGGATTAAAAAAGAAACCAGAAATGAGTAACATAAATCAACATAAAATCAATAGTAAAAAAAAGAACTAAAGTGTTTTGTGATTAAACTGATGAAAGAACACAAAAAAGAAATGAACCTGAGGTTGGGCAGACACATTTTACCAGAGGCGAAATCCAGAGTAAAGGTATTTCCTCACAAAATTATCAGGATTTAGAACTGGAAGAGCTTCCTCTCCCCCCACACTCTCATGTGATAAGAAGATACTTCCCAATCAAATATGAGAAGCACAAAATAAGTCACTCTCAATCTTTAATGCAGTAAACCACAAGAAAGATTTGATAAGAAAAGAGCAATAAAACAGGTATAAATATTCATTAGGAGGGCTCTGATCTCCAAAGGTTTCCCATTGGAAACAGACCATCCTCTCACTTTTTATGCAAGAGGAGAATAAATCAGGGCAATGACATGGAATTAGGGTTATTTCCTTGCCTCTAAACTCCCCTATCACCATTTCAGGATGTGATAAGCTAATTTGGCAAGTGTTGAACTTCAACCCGGCCTCTCAGAACATCAGATATTCTGCAGCTTCTCCCAAAGCTACACAAATCCAATCCAATCCATCCAATCCAATCCAATCCAATCCAATCCAATCCAATCCTTTATTTAGGCACTGGACTTTTGGCATAAGGAAAGGAAGAGCTTTTCTCCTTCTGGCTGAATATGCTTCTCACTTTCCACAGGCAGTTCCTTCCTTGAGGTGGCTCAGGGAATCTCTTCAACTGGAAAACCACTTCAACTGGAACGGATCAGTGATCTTTTGGATATTCAGGGACATTTTTGTAACCTTTTAACAACTGAGGTACTTTTTCACCTTTTCTACCACTTTTGCTGTGCCAGGCTGTGGGACACCATCCTGATCCAGGACTCCCATACATCCTGCATTCATTTCCACTGTGGGAGGAAGAAAACAACAGGAGGAAGATCACAACAGGAGAAAGATCAAACCAAGCCTTTGCTTTGTTGGGAGCCTCAGCTCTGATGCCTCCAATCGCAGGATCAGGCGATGCAGCACCAGAAGCCGAGCGGATCCAGGAGCGTGGGATGTTGGGGCTCTCATTAGGACTTCAAAGGTGCTGAAGAAATTTAGTGCCCAAAGGGTGGGACTCATTTCACCTCCCTCAACCTCCCCAAGCAGGCGCTGGGGCC
>VZUA01010890.1:0-17449 GCA_013401035.1 Horornis vulcanius | reverse complement strand
GATTTGACTGGCAATAAATTAAACTAACTTCCCTAAGCCAAGTCTGTTTTGCCCGACAGGACCTGAGAGATCTCTTCCTTCCCTTATCTCGATGCAGGAACTTTTCCTTGTGTTTCCTCTGCCCTGCCAGGTTGAGGAGAGGGGTGGGATTTTGGTGGGCACCTGGTGTCTAGTCTGGGTCAGCCCCACCGCCAGAGCAGCACAAACAGCGTTGCACCGCTACAGAGACAGAAATAACCCCCGGGTTACAGAACCACAGTGCCATCTATTGTCGCTATTTTCTTTCACATAGAGCATTGAAATAAGAACCCCAAGTGGATTTTAATAGCTTTCATTTTCCCTGCCTTAAAACCAAAATAAATTTATTCCTCCAACTGATCTTACAGCATACAAGCTCTTGTTTGCAATGGCAACGCATACCAAAGTAATATATGTGTTAATAAGTAATCCCTTCAAAACCTTGCTCTAATCTTAAGATTTCATCAAGCTTTATAATGTGTAGAAAAAAGCGTACAAAGCTGTATTTTTCAGAAATAGGGAATCAGATTATTTTAGCTGCAAATATGTGACATATCACATATGGTGGTAAGGTGAAATGTACCAGATAAAATCCCTGAACTGCAAATCCACTCAGTTTTAGCTCAGTACTACTAGACCTCGGTACGTAAGCTCCAGCGTATCATAATTTTTAATGTTCTTTGGAAAATTCCCTGACAGATTTACCTGTTTCTACATAATTTGCACTAATCATTGAAAGTGAATATATTCAGTTTATCAATACGGTACTTCAAGATATAAAAGCAAAGATGTTTGGAAAAGAAGACACTAAATTCCATCTACAGATATAATCTCTGAAGGGAGTCAGCATTGCATATGCATCAACATAGCCACTTATGAAAGACTCAAAAAACTCCAGAAGTTAAGAGAATTTCTTGTAATTATCTTCAGTTGTCACCATGAAGGTAGGAGACCTTCCATAAATATTTCTGCAAGTGCATTTGCAATTGACATTAAAAAGAGTTTATTTGTGAATTCTTAGGTCTCGATCCACTGACAATACAAATACTAGCATTTTGTGAGTTCATTTTTATTCTCCCTGTTACATGGTAAGGGTTCTGTAGCAGTAGAAGAGACTGAGAGTCTCAGAATCCTTAAACACTTCTTCACAGCTCTCAGGAACCCAGCAGTAAAAATTATATTCCTGCAACCACAAAACTGCCGCAGGAAAGGGAAGCAAAGAAATCAGTAGTTAAAATGATGGTTGCTGAGTTTCCAAGCAAATTTACAACATGCTTGTTTTGTAAAGTCTCTGCTACTGAATAATCTGAAATGACAAAGATGTTTGAGTGATCCATGTCTCTTTGCAGAAAAAGCAAAAAGTGTGCAAGTTGAAAACTTTTTTTTTCATGGAGTCATTTAGACTGGGAACTGCTGATGACTCCTAGTTAAATGTCCAGTCCTAAGCCAATCAAGTCAGCTCCTAGAGGCAATAGAGAGAGAGAGGCAGCCTAAAATCAGTATTTTAAGCAAGTGGTAGGACTTACCCTTTGGAATTGTCTGCTGAAGAAAATCCCAATCTTCAAATCCCACAAGTATAAAATATCTCCATTCCCAACTAACAGCAGATATGTGGCCACATAACTTTGCTCTTCAAAACTAAACACTTGGGGCTTATGGGGCTAAGGCTAAGCCTGAGGATAGATATAGGGGATATTTTTCCCTCTGTAAGGGGAATATTAACAGTCACACTGGAGATCCTTGAGGGAAACCAGCTTCTTGGCTGTATGGATCTTATGAGGAACAACCGCCTGGGAGAAGGTAAAAAGATTGAACTGTGCCATCTTCTGATCTGCCCAATAAGTCAGTGGCTGATGAAAGAGGAACACACTGTGACATATTGACTGATGTTTCACGTTACAGATCTACACCTAAGGATAAAAATGGGGAAAGAAGCATGTTAAAGAGATTACTGTAGTCACTGTCAGACTACACTCACTTTTATTTATTCTTACAACTGTTTTCAGGAAGAGACAACTGTTGCTGGGGACTTATTTGCTGTTGGGCAACTGATACAGTGAGATAAAATCAGCAAAAGAAGCCACTCAGTAAGCTAGGAACAGAACCCAGAACTTAAAATACATGGATGAAGGTCCCCTTCCTATAAACCTCTACTTCTTAGTGCTGGCGAAACAGATTTCAAAAGCATATCTGGAAATCTGCAGTTCTTATTGACCCATGGAAAAAAAATTCTAGCAATGCACAGTCATTGCAATTGAGATTTATGTGTTTGAAATGAGTCAGGTTTACTTACTTTAGGTTTGTAGAACCAGCAAAAATATGGATCAAAAGTAGTTTATAAAGGTACTTCCTGAGATGAAGTATAGCAGTTGTGAGACCCTGAAAGACCCAAAGAGACAGATTATCCTAAATTCCTCTTTAGATATCCNAAAAAAAAAAAAAAGACAGCCATCTGGGGAGCAGCACACAGGACATGAAAATTCATACAAGCAGGATACCTACTTCAGAATTTTTTTGAAAGAGATGGAACTATTCAGGGTCAAACAAAGGCAGAAAATCTCAGGATTCAGAAGCAGACTAGTCTAACAGTTGCTACACCAAAATATTTGGAATTGCTGCCTATAACTGTGCATAAAATAAAGGATGAAGTTTCCACAGAAGCATAATCATCATGGCTGCATATATTGACACTGGAAGTCAATATTTCTGTTCTCGACATGAGAAGTGTAGAAATTATTTTTCTCCCCTCCTGTCCTGTAGACAGTGAACCCTTCAAGTGAGAAGGTTTGCTTCAATAGGTTTTTCTACAGTGCTTTGCACTGCAGACCTAGTCAGTGTAGACCTGGTCACTGTTAATAGCAATAAGTTCTTTCCTTTTTTTTCAATGAGCTGTATTATCAATAGTGACCTATATTACCAATAGCCCCTTCCTTTCTGCAACTTAGATTTTTTTTTCCAGAACCCCAGAATATCTTTCTGAACTGAAGTCTCTTCCCAAAGATCTATTATCCTTCTCTCTTTACCTTTGTTACTGCAGGGAGTAATATAAACTGGCCTTTTCTTGCCTACATTTCTCAGACTGCACTCCACCTCATCCCCCAGGTCACTAATAAAGACACTGAACAGTCCTGTCCCCGTATTGATCCCTGAGGGTGTCACCCTGACAGCTGGACTCTGGACTGCTGATCAATACTCCCTGAGCCCAGCAATGAATCCAATTTTCCACCCACTTTATTACCCACTAATCGAGCTCATACTTCTCCAATCTTGTTAAAGGAGACAAGGAGACCATTGGAAGTTCTTTCAAAGCCCTTGCTAACGTATACAACTTCCACTGCTCCAGCTTTGTCTGTTGAAGCAGAACTCTCTTCAGAAGGTAATTAGACTGGTCAGGTGTGCTGTGTTCTCAGTAAATCCATCTTGGCTATTCCTACCCACCTTCTTGTTTTTGTATACCTGGAAATGGCTCCTAGGATGATCTGTCCCATTACTTTCCTGGGAGTGGTGGTAAGGCTGACCTGCCCTTAGTTTTCTTGATGTTTTAGACACTAATTTAGGCACTTTTGGACACTAATTATAACTAAATAATCCCTATATTAGTGACTGAAAACTTGTTACCTTCAAGGTTTATTATTTTTTTAAAACTTTCAGAAGAGTTTTCTTTTCTTAAAATTCACATAAATCAAGGGGTTTTGTCAATTGTCTTTGGGCAATATAAGCATCTACTTTTACTTTTTCATCTTAAAAGATATTTGGAATCTTCTGACCCTTTCACTGCCTGTTCTTCCTCTAGGAGTCATATATATTAAAGAAAAAAATATTCTTTCTGCTGGGGATCATGCTGGTTGTTCCAAAAGCCATGTAGGCATGTTACCATACTCATCTTTGATAGCAATAACTTACTGCCTTTTCCTCAGCTTTTCTAAAAGCCATGCTGTGTAATCTTTTATTGTAATTTTGCATGACTCTTTGTCTTACCTCATTATAGATAACAGATTTAAATAATCCTCACAGGAAGACTTTATGATACCCATGAAAGTTCCTTCTGCTACTTCAACCCTAATTTTGATGAATTACTTCAGTTCTGTGGCCTGAATTATCCACCAAGACCAAGAAAGAAAGTCTACTGTACATGTATTACTTCAAGGCTTATATAGGGATCAAGGCATGCCAGCTGGTGTTGCTGATCTTAACTTATTCCATAAGACCTAGGGAAAAGCCTGTTTCCCTTGGAAAGACAACCACAAGCCTAAACAAATGGCATTTATGCCTCCACCTCTCCTTGCAGCTGCCATTAATAAGGCAAGCCCTAATGTTCTACTATATTATTTATTGGCTTAAATTGAATTTAAATTTGTCCTTTGGCATTTGCTAAATCAGATCTTTACTATTACATTCCAGCCAGACAATATTTTTCCTGAGCTGCAATTATACATCAAAGTTTACTTGAATATCTGGATGCAAAAAACCAGCCTCAAGGGCTCAGTAAATACATTATAAATTTAAAACTCTATGTGGAAAATTTTCTCAAACAGGCAGACTCTTCATAGGTTCAAAATTAATCTGCACTAGAAAGAAATAGAAAACAAAGGACACCATACAAAACAGTGCAATTAATTTACTATGAAAAAACAAGACTTCTTAATTTTTAATTGTAACACATTAAGAGGAAAATACTTTCTGTCAGAATTATCAGGAGCACATTCCTCACTGGATTTAATATCAGTTGTAATGTGCTTAATTTTCCATTTTTCTGAAGTGATAAGATAATACTACTAATATTTCTTACATTACTGTAATAAACGAAGCATGATTGGGTATTTTTTCCCTTGGAAAAGTTGTAAGTGCTTTAACTGCTCCAGGGACAAAGAATTTTTCAAAAAACATTACTTCTTCTATTTTCTTATCACAAATGACTTGTTTCTGCAACTGCAAATCTTCTGTGTATACATTTTCCATAGCCTCTCTGCAAAGAGGATTTATGAACATGCTCAGCTTTATAGCAGCTCAGAGCTATTGAGGCCATTCCTGACCCCCAGTGTAGTGCTGCAGGAGCACCAATCCAAGATAAAGCCAAGTGAAAGAGGAGCCAGGGTAGCTTTGTAACTGAGATTATAGTGCAAGCAAGACCAAAGGACAATGCTGTGTCCCTAAAAGACCTAGGGACTCAAATGGTTCATTAATAAACAGAAAGGAAATAATGAAATGAAGAAATAGAACAAAGCAGAAACAATGCCCTCAGTGTACACAGATAGAGAAAGTAAGAGTGTGTAAGAAAGAAAGAAAAAGAAACTCAGATCTAACTTCCATCTTGGAATAAAAGGTAAGATAGATGGATGTAGAAGGAAGGGGAAATAATAAAGATAATCAATAACAACACGGTTGTGCAGAAAATTCTCCCTTTCTCTGGGCAAACTCTCTGCCTTGAAAAGCTAGAGACTTGAAATAGGTTGTGTCAATACAGCCAGCATGAAATACACTGAGGGATGATACTGTTGCCAGCATATGTGTTCCTTGAAAATGACTGATAGCATGGCATAAGACAGTTTAAGATAACTTAGATAAATATCACATTAGAATTCTAAAATACTTGTTTATAATCAATTGCTGCAAAGAACACTGGAGAAGTTCTTTACAGAAAAGAACAGCATGCAAATAATCTCTTGGCAAAGTTAACAGTGAAGTGTGAATTCAGAGCTCTAAATAACCAAAGTGATGATGAGATCACATACAAAAAAGCTGAGAAAAAAATGACTGAAAAGCAGGCAGGAGGAAGTTAGTAACCACCACTCTCAATTCAGACTACCACAAAAAGTATTAGAACATTAGAAAAGTGTGTACCCAGATGCATGGCTGAGGGAAGGACTGTACTTACTGCAAAGAAAATGGGAAAGGAAAAATTTGGTGCTGTAAGCTTATGACATACAGGTTGTTTGGCTACAATGTAGAAGTTTCTTGCTGGAAGCTTTACAGAAAATGTGTTTGAGAGTGTTGAAGCTAATGCTTCCCCAAGTACAGAAAAGATGGTGAAAAGGCAAAAACCTTTCTGACAGAAAGCAAAGACTTTCTTACTGATACCAAGAGAAATTCTAGGTAGATTATGTGAAATCATATCTCACCACTGGATGAGATCAATGGTAAGATAGTAGAAAGCACTGTTTGTGTAAGAAGGACATAGAGAAAGTTTGTTGGAACAGTATGTGCTATACTGGAATATAATAAAGTAATATACAAAGCAAGAGTACATAAGCCAAAAGATTTTCCAAAGTGACTGTCTGTCATTCTTTTCTTTTAATGTCCTCATTTCTACTGTTTGCCCTGCTGCAACCTATGAGAAGCCTTTTAATGATGAAGAAAGGACGTCTCTTTCACATCTGGTATTTTTTAGAGAATCTGAAATGATAGACAGAATGGAAACAAAATTAATTTACAGGTGAGAACTGCAGACGCTGTCTGAAAGGATACAGAAACAGAATTAAGGCTATAACAATGTGCACAACCAAAAATAATAGAAAGATTTATACCACAGCACAGAAAAGACTGCACCAGCTTGGCTCTCTCTACCTTAACACTGCTCTTAACACTATCTTGGTGTGTCAGCCCTGTGCCATGAAAACAGCTTTCTGAAGTGCTGAGACACAGCCCTCATATTATTTACCTATGCATTTATTATGTTCAGTCAATTTTGACTGAAAAGACATGAAAATAACGCATGCATCTTTTCATGGAGGTGTGGGGAGGGCAGGCAAACTCATCAGCAGGCGCTCAGGGGAATCCTTCTGAATACATCACTCTGAAATGGGAGTAAATAGGGCAGAGGTTATCTAATGGACTTGGATAGGAAGAGCACAAACACATCAAAATCTTATTAGTATCACTGCCTGAGTTAGGTAGATTTCATACTGACAATAGATAAATAGATAAAAACAATTGCAGATACTAGGGAAAATGAGACGTGTGTAACAGCTGCCCGTACATATAAGAGAGAAAACAGACCGGCTACAGTTCAGTTCAAATAACTAACTGGGCATTATTTTGCTAGTGAGAGACATTTAGGGAGCTACAAAATGCACACATAGAGATGGAAGGAACAACATGAAGAGTACTTGAGTAGTGAAGAAACATAATTTAATTTGGTTTATGGCAACTTAAACACAGCTTGAAAAAGAAAAGTTGGGACGAGGAGGTTTAAACAGCTCAGAGACAGACTATTTGTACCAACTATGTCCAAGTACAGAGGCAGGATAGGAAAACTGCTCTGGAAGTCTGGATGCAAGGCCCAGGTCTGGGGTCCAGCAGCTGTGGTCCAAACAGATCTGCTGGGGAAGAACACAAAGTAATGGGGAGACAAAATGGTCAGTACTGTCCATAGGGATCAAAAATAAAAAAGGAATTGGAAAAGTCAAGACTGCAAATTGTTATAGGCAAAAATAGTTACTGACAATGCAGTACATGGTACAAGACTAAAAAGTAGGAGGGAACTTTGCTGAGGAGATTTTTTGACAACTGATAGGTGTGTTTAGCTGCAAATTACTAAATAAAGAAATAAATAATAAAAGCCCAGCACGAAGTGGTATAATTTGGGTTATGAATAAGATGGAAGCACTGACAAGTATCTTCGTTACTTTGTGATCTTGCAGGTGAGGTGTAAAATACCTACACGAGAGTTTGGATTCACTATTAAATCAGCAGAGTGTCTGGTGGCATCTGCTACGAAGAACCCTGAAATCCTGAGGGGAAGTAAAACATCTGGAATGCAACAATGCAATGGCCCCAGCTCAGGCCACTTCAGCAACTTTCTTCCCCCTTGAAGCGGTCAAGGGACCATGACACAAACAGAAACGCTGCTTTGAATAGTTCACTTTGAATAGTTATGGATTCTCTGGTGGGTTTTGTGAGTCAGCGGGTTGTGAGTCGATGGTCACGATCTCCCCATCAGAATTATCTTCTAACCAATTACAGCTGATTTCAGCACAGTTAATGAGTTTTCTTCTTTATTTTCTTCCCTGTCCTAGGAGCTCTGCCAAATGACCTTGTGGCCCATGAATTCTGCATTCTTTGTGCCCGCTTTCAGCAGCACATCCCTGTCCCCAAGCTTTGCTAGCCTCTCCCTAGGTCTCAGACCACTGAAACATGTCAAGCCCTAAAATTTAACGAGACAATTCTACCGACAAGCAATTTGTCTTCCTAGCACGTGGCCATCAATTAGAGCTTGTTCGCTGCTGTTTCACGGATTAAATCTCCTTTCTTGATTAGTCTTCAAAGTGTATAAAGAGCAAACACCACAGCGCAACTCTTTTTGAGACAATGTTTACAGATCTGGCGTTTTGCAACCCCGCGGCGGCGGCAGCAGCAGCAGCGCCGGGGCGGAGGGCGGGCACGGCAGCGCCATGAGGGGCGGGGGCGGTNCGATGGCGGCGGGGGCTGTACCGTGCAGGCCTGGCCGCAGGGGAGGGATCGCCGGCTGCGGGCGGGAGGGTGGAAATGGTGGCGCCGGAGAGCGCTGCGGCTCAGCGGGCAGGAGTGGCTGTGTGGAAAGGGGCGTCCCGAGCCCGGGTCGGGGCCTTGTTGCTGCCCCGGCGCGGCGCTGCCGGGCCACGGCGGTGCCGGCCCGCGGGGGCGGCGGGAGGCAGCGGGGAGCCCCCGAGGGCCCTCCGGGGAGCGGGCTTCTTCTCGCCCGGTGCCCCTAGGAGCGCGCAGGTGTCAGGGTGGAACCTTTTCGTTTCGACGTGTGTTACCTGGGTTGCCCTCAGGGATTTTTTGTGTGCCGATGACAGGACCCGAGGGAATGGTCTGAAGTTGTCTTAGAGGTATTTAGGCTGGATATCAGGAAAAGGTTCTTTCCCCAGAGAGTGGTTGGGCACTGGAACAGGCTCCCCTGGGAAGTGGTCACAACACCAGCCTGACAGAGCTCAAGAAGCACTTGAACAAGGCTCTCAGGCACCTGGTGTGACACTGGGGAATAGTTCTATGCAGGGCCAGGAGTTGGACTTATTGATACTTGGGCATCCCTTCCGACTCAGAATATTGTGTGGTTCTGTGACCCTGCAGTCTGTTCACCTTTCAGCTGCCTGCTTGGCCTTACTGCCCCTGTGCAAGCTGAGAGTGTCCACTTTTGTGTCAGCCTTCCAGAGTTCCCTTGGCACACTTGTGCTACCTGGTATTCTAAAACTCTCGTGACTCTCCTTTGCTTGTATTTTTCATACTGTTTGCCGTGAAAATAAGCCTTCTGCTCTTTTGTTCCTGCTGTCCCACAGACTGTTAGAATGTGGTAATTAACTTCCATCAAAGATGAGAATAAGGCTCAGTATTGTGGTAGTTAGTGGCTGCATACTGTCACACACAAGAGGAGGAAAGGTGGGACAGGTTTTTCTCATGTATGATAATTGTGGAGGTAACAGCCTCCACAAGGAGCAGGCACAAGGAGCTCCAGGCTAACCACAGCACGTGGGAATGCTTGCTTGGTAGCCAAAGAGCAAGCCACAGTCAGTGCTGAGGTAAAGGTCATTTGAGATGTGGTTCTGTAGGAAAGCAGGTAGGCTTTGCCCATTCTGCTTACAGGAGTTCAGCCTCCCCTGTCCCTTTTTTGTGGGGAAATAGAAAGTGAATGAAAGATCAGAAATCATGTGCAGGAAATTCTGAGAAAAAATAACATTAGGCAAAGATACTACAAGTTGTATTCAACTCTTCTCAAAAAGTCTAAGACCAGGATTGTTTTATTTTCAGATTTAATTTTCTCTGTGTTTTTTTGTTAGGGTTTTTTTTTTCCCCAGTTAAAATCATGGCACTGAAACAGGTTTCCAGCAACAAATGCTTTGAAGGTTTCCAGAAGGTGTTTGAACATGACAGGTAAACACCACTAAAGCAACCAAGATGTTTAGCTTGGGGCAGTGAATCCATTGCTGTCAGTGCTTTCAGTCAGCAGGGAAAAGAGCATGCTCTCACTAATATCCAGATTTCAGTCAGGAATAATGTCTACTGCTGCTTTGGCTGTGCTCTTGAATTTCTGTATTAATGTTTAACATAATCTAGTATACTTAGTGGTGCAGAGCTGTGGTGGGAAGCTAGTATTTTTACCTTTGAAAAAGAAAGTTCATTACTTTGGGTTGTCCTCTTTGCAGCACAGAGAATCACTGTGTGTGCAAAGTTCACTCACTGCTGAATATTTTACTTCTGTGCACTCTGGAAAAGTGCTGTGACCAGTGACTCAGTGAATAGATTCTTGGTTGGTGAAGGTGTACAAAAAAAGCTTTTTAAAAAAAATTTGATCCAAATAAAAATAAAATCATCAAATGTGCTTAGATAAGAGTTTATTGATAGTTTTAGGCTTTAGTATTAATTGAGTAACTAATTGGTCTATAGACCTTTTAGATTGAAAACTCCCCTTTTCTGGCACATGCTGTGCATTTTATGTTGTGCAAGTCATGTGGATGTGTTCTGCAGTAAAAATTACTTTGCAATTTGATAGCCAAAGCTCAAGCTAAACACTGCTGGGATTCAAAATTCAATTTTCAACCTGTTCTTGGTTAGCAGCACTGTGACAATGTGACTCATTTGTAAGTCTCTGTTTTAAGTATATTCAGAACAAGGTTGAAAAGTTAGCTGTTGCCAAATCTAGAGTCTAAAAATTGATTTTTCCCTTCCTTTAAGTTTGTTGTTACAATTCACTGACCAGACCTCCCTTTGAATGAAATGCACTGATCCACTGATTCCTTTTTTAATGTTAGTGACCTTGTTAATTATGTAGTGGTGATAACAAGAAGTATTTTATTGATACAGTGCAGAGCTAAAATGCAAAATGAAATTTGGAATCTACTTGCCTCCAAAAGCAGAAACTGGGAAGTGCCCTGTGCTGTATTGGCTCTCGGGTAAGTAAGATGAGTTTTAGTAACTTAAAAAATGCAATCTTAAACATTTTTAAACTACTGCACTACAGTTACTGAAAACAGTATAGAGGTACTGCAGTGGCAGCTTTTGGATTCTACAGAAACTGCTCTTCTGGAAGGCACACTTAGTTTGAGTGTACCATGATAAATCAGGATGCAGCTTGGTGAGAAGCCTACCAGATTGTGTTCTAAAATGCTCAGTGTTCAAAGTGTTCTACCCTTTTGTCGTAAAATGTTCATACCTTTTGTTCTAGAGTGTATATATAAAGGTTGTCCTGTAAGGCCTTCCCGTTGGAACACCTTCTGCTTTTCTTTCTTTTTAAAAACTGCTTCAGCTAACAGAGTAGGGATGTGAAAAGAGCCCATGGAAGCCAGCACATTTGTCCTGTGGACTCTACCTTATTCCAAGTACAACTTTGCAGGGAGCAATTGGTGAACTTGAAAAGAGAGGTGCTGTCAGCTGCCTTAGCACAAGCATGTCTAGTGTGAAGTAAATCTGTGGGATCAGAAAGGGCCAGGAGCTGAAGAGGTTTGTCCTGCAGGAGTAAAGTTGTCTCATCAAAAATGAATTAATTAAATCTTTTTTTTTTTTTTTTTACTCTAAATAAAAAGCAGAAAGTCTGTTCTGTAATTCAAGGATTTGCTTTATTGAGACTTGTGTTTAGAAAGCTGGAGACCAGACTGTTAGTGTGGAGACTTGTGTTCCTTGCATATATTAATTTCACAAAATAGCTGGTAGGTCTGATTTGTGTCATGACAGTGGACTGGGTAAAAATGTTTATACTTGAAGTTAGGAACACTAAAATTGTCTGAAGAGCTCTAAGCCATGCGGCACATTTATTTTACTTTGTGTAAACTCTATTGTCTTGGGCAATATATCAGTCAAATTAGGTTACTGGCAACTTGTCTTCAGAGAAAACTAGAATCATTAACTCCTCTCAAATTGCATAGTGAAGAAAAATTGAAATATTAGTGTGAAATGTAATTTATTTGTAATTGGACTTGGACCTGCTGCTGTACAAAAGGCACGTATTGCTGTGGGTTTTGGAGCCAGGGTGCTTGCAGGCACTTTATTTTGTCTAAAGTACGTAGAATTTGTCAGACCACGTGTGATCCTGTAATGCAAATGGCTGAGATGACAGTACAAAGGAAAATGTAGTTGCAGGATTAGATGTCAGAAGTTACCAGTGTCAGCCTTAGCAGATGCCTGTGGTCAATGTGTTTAAATGCACAGTACTTGAAGGCACTGTGCTCTGCATCAATAGGTACTGGAGGGGATACAGGGCACACATGGATCTGGATTTGATCACGTGTTAGTGTGACTAGATGGGACAGTGCAACTGCATTTCTGTGGATTGTTAAGTGTTGTGGAGCCTAATGAAAACATCTCCCATGTTTATGGAGATAGGAACCCTTGTTTTTCAAAACCTTAAGTGTGAGAAAGGGTTTTGAACCCAGTATGCCATGAGCAATATGTGACCAATGATATTTCTATTTCCCTAGGGTTGACCTGCACAGAACAGAATTTTATAACAAAAGCTGGGTTTCAACAAGCGGCAGCTGAGCACGGCCTCATTGTGGTGGCACCAGACACGAGCCCACGTGAGTTCAACCAGAGACATGGTAGCAGTCATTACACTGGAGTGCACTCTGTCCTCAGAGAATGGGCTGCTGCAGTGTGCCAGAAAGTGTGTTCCCCACCTGAGTCAGAATTTGACCTCACCTCTGCATCTTGCCCTGTTCACTAAATTACATTCTGTGTGTTCTTAATAATGGGGTAGTGAGGGTTTGGCATTTGAAACTCTTACTGTTGTGGCACTAAAACTAGAACAAAGGGGCTCTAGAGTTCAGCACAGACGAGGAGGGGGAAGAAAAGTGAAACAGGAAATGTCTAAAACTAGAATTCTTGCTGACATTTTGTACCTTGCTGAGACCCTATAAAACCTGCAGAACTGTGTTGCCACACAAAGATGCAATGCTTGCTCTTAATTGTATTCTGTCTTTTAAAGCAAATTAATTAAATGCCTTCAAAGGATTACAATACTTGAAAAGGAAAGCAGAAACCCTTTTCCCCTGCAGTTACAACAGACTACTGATGAATGGAATTTTTAAATGATGTGCTGTTATTTGTATAAGGCTGAGCTTATGGTGTGGGAAATCTGAAAAGGTGGATCTACAGTTATTGGAAATACTGGGGATTCACTATTTTATGTTTTGTATTTGTTGGATTCTGCCAGTCTCCTGGGTGCTGTAAACAAAGATGTCAGCCTCCTAATATTTCCCAGTCTTTAGTGGGTTACATCTGACTACAGGAAATATGGGAAAAAAGTGATCTTCTTTCTATAAAGTATTTTTTTACATCTAGGTTTTGAGGTTGTGTCATGTCAAAGAATGTAAATACAAGTTTCTAATGAAGAAGAGGGACAGCAGAGCAAAACTTGTGAATGAATGAACTTCACACTTTGTTGTTGCTATTTGCTGCAGGCTAGAGATGGGCAAGTAAACTTTGCATTGTTCCTATTGGGTACTTGTACTGGAACTTGTTTTTGGTAGTATCTGTGTAAATCATCTCTATCAATGTGTAACTGCCTTTGCATGGGTCATTGCTTTGTCCATTTTCTTTTAAGTCCCTCATGGCAGCTTCTCTCTTGCCTTTTAGCCTAATAACTGATAAGGATTGCTCTACTATTTAAATGAATTTTGGTATGAGCTTCATACTATACTCTTAAATTTTAGCTCAGAGACCCCAGATGTTCTTAAGTCTGTTTGAGCTGTCTGGAGAAACAAGTGAAAAGCAATTCAAATATAATCATGAGCTGAGAGGTATTGAAAATGCTAACATATGCATTTTAATTGTGTAGTGCATGAGAATTACCTTCCAGGAGCCAGGAGATATATCTGGATAGGGAAAAAGACTGCATGAAATCATTAAGTACTTGCCATTACAGACCCTCTGTCAGGTCTTGGTAGACTTTACTTTTCCTGCTTTGAAGAGGTTTGTTTTTCCAGAGCAGTATTATGCAGATTCCTTTTCAAATTTTTTTCAAGGCTTCCTGAAAGTTTTATTTTTTAGCATAATGAGCATTATACCAAGGATTTTCTGAGTTCTTGTTCTTCTCCAAGGTACTGAAGACAGACTTTTTGCATCCAACACATTGTTCAAGCACCCCAGTCCCTGTGATTTCTGGACTGTTAAGTTCCAGAATCACTCAGTGTGCAAGGGCATGTCACTGGAGCAAAGTCAGCTTTGATCTTGTACAAGTCTGATTTCTCACTGTGGGAGGGTGGCAGCCATCTCTGCACAAATTCTGAGGGACTGTTGAGTTACACGTGGATTTGCAGTGTAATCTGACAGTGGTAAAAGTCCATGTAATTTTGGATTGCAGAAACTAGGAAATAATGGCCACTCTTTCTCCAAAACATTCCTGTCAAATATACCCTGAAATATTACATTCTGTGCTCCAAACCAGGCTGGTAAATCATAGACTAATCAAAGGATGGGATGTACTGATTTTCGAGAACACGCCTGCAAGTTCAGTGTGAAAGTGTAGCCTTGGAAAAGAGGATACAAATCCTGCAGTTATTCAAAGAAGAAATTATTTAAGTTTCATGGAAATTATAGGTGGGAGCAATGAAATGAGTTGCAGGAGAGGTAGAGGTACAGACTTGTGAAATTATAGGAACAGTGAATTATTCTTCTGGAGAATCTTAAAAGGGGAGGTGTAGCAGGCATTATTTAAAGCACATAAATTGGTTGGGCACACCATTTGGTGTTTCTCACACAGTTTCTTGTACTTGATAGGATGGGGTCTAATGATTGAAAAAAGCTGGTAGCACCAATTAACAACTGCCAACTTTTTGATTAAGTTCCTGGGTAAATCGGACAAAACTTTATGGAACTAGTTTAGGAGACACGTATATGCTATATTTATTTATTAAGAGACACTGACACTATTTAGAAATTGGATATATCTGTAGGTATTATGTAAATGTCATTTTGAAAGTATTGAAGTAACACTTTTAAACATTGTACTAATGAATTAAAATCTGAATTGCTTTATAGCTGAAGGGGTAGAGATGTGATGGAGAAACTTGTGTCCCAAGTCTGATTTGTATGGCAAGTTCTCCAATTCTGAACATGTAGTAAAGGGAAGATTTTTCATGCCAGGTGGCTGCAATATTGAAGGAGAAGATGAAAGCTGGGATTTTGGCACTGGTGCTGGTTTTTATGTGGATGCCACTGAAGATCCTTGGAAAACAAACTATAGGATGTATTCCTACGTAAAGGATGAGGTAACTTGGCTACTGGATTCTCCTGGTGTTGCTGGGTGATAAAGGGGTGTGGCTCAGTCATAGGACATTCCCACATCTTCTGTTACAAGGTTATGGAGATTTCTTGAGAGATACTTTGAGTTACTTATTATCAGCTGAACTGTTTGCTTTTGATTTCACCTTCCCCTTTCGTTTGTTTTCAGGCCATGATCACAAAAGTCAGGCTAGAACCAGAGATATGCCTTTGGTTTCAGTGGCATTAAAAGTTGGTTAGTTGTCTGCCTTTTTTTTTTAAACATACTCAAGTTGCTTTAACATTTTTATTATGCTTTTGTTTCCTTTACAGCTACCTAAACTAATAAATGCCAATTTTCCAACTGACCCTGAACGGATGTCTGTTTTTGGGCATTCCATGGGAGGTCATGGAGCTCTTATTCTTGCTCTGAAGAATCCTGGGAAATACAAAGTAAGTACAGCTTATAGGAGGTATACTAATGCCTATATAGATTTCTGTAGATACGATGGAAGAAAACATAATACTGAGTTCTTTGAGGGCATTAAATGTATAAACAGTTTCACTTCCTGCAGTTCATTGTTACATAGTTTTGGTTTTTTTTTTGCTGTTATCTTTCTGAACAGTCTGTGTCAGCATTTGCTCCTATCTGCAACCCAATTCAGTGTCAGTGGGGGAAGAAAGCCCTTGGTGGATATCTGGGACCAGATGCAAGCAAATGGGAGGTATGTGTTACAGCTACAGTTCTTTGATGACTGATGAATGAGTGATCTGTAAATGCATCACAGCAGGAGCCTGGAAAAAAACCCTGGAGTGCCCATGAGCTGGTACTGTTGTTTTACTACACCCCTAAGCACAGAAAAGCATTGTTTGTTTCTGGCACGAGTGACTTGCTGTTGCCTTATGGTGCTTATGAAAATGTAATGAGATACGGGTCTCTCATCAAATCAACTACATTCCTCTCAGTTTTATGCAGTCTGAAGTTTTAAAAGTCTGGGCTAAGAACAATTATGAGCAGTGTATTTTTGTAGCTGCCTGAAGAGACAGACTGCTGCAAACTGTTCAGATTGATGAGCCTCATGACATCTTTCAGGGGCAGCCTGTGGGAGGCCTCCAGGAGGAGCCCATTGGATACTTGGAAGTTGGTATCCTGCAGAACAGCATTAAATTAGACAAAGTTAGGTTTTAGCTCCATGGCCTTAATTTTAAGCCATCAGTAGTTGTATATGAATGGCTAAAATACAAAAATGTTTGCTGCATTATTTGGGCTGTTCTTCACTACTTTTAATCTCAACTTAAACATTGCACTGTATTTCTGTAATTAAATTAGGAGGGGTCGTCGTGACCATGTACTCAGATTTCCTTGTAAATGAGCACAAGCTGCAGTTCATTCCCTTGTAAATTGGATTAAAGTATGTCTTAGGAAGACTTCCAGGTCTGATTAAAACTTTAGAGGATTAGAGAGTGTTCTCTGCTTTTCTAACTGTTAATAGAGTAGTTTGTGCACTTAGCACCAGTTAAACTGCTTAAACTTATTGTAATGGGTTTTGTTGTGAAACAAAACAAAAAAACTGCCCAAAAACCTGTATTCTGTCCCCTTAACTTGTTTTGTAGTGCTTCTGCAAACCTCCTCCAATAGATCAACGGCAATCATCAGGAACAGACTCAGATATGCCTTTGGCACAGATATACAACCTCTGATCTCTCTATTTTAGCTTAAAATTGCCATGTAAATATGTTCAGGATAATTTGATAACATGGCCACAGTGCTGGGCTGAGCCCAAGCTCCCACTTCCATTGTAGTGTCATTTCTGGATCTGGTGGCATCCTGGAAGGATGGCTCTGATGCCTTGGTGTAGGACTTTGGATTTTGCTGTCCATTGGTGACTGGTCTTCTCCACAGCCTTAAACACTTTGCTGTCTTTTTAAAGGAGTTATTTATTTTGAGCATGTAATAAGCACAGGACCCCCATGGGTAGCATGCTCCTCATCACAATTACATTTTGATTCGTGTATGTTTAGAGTTTTTAATTTTTCTTTCTCAGTTGAACCAAATTTTCTTGGTCAAATGATCCTGGTAACCTTCAGGTTAAATGCCTTCCCATGAGAATAGTTGTGTTACACTGGTGTTTTGACTTCTAGCTGCCAGAATAATTGCACCAAGACGCCAAGTTTCTTCAGCAGGATCTAGTTTCTGCACAAGGGTGTGAATTGTTCTTCCAAAGTTCAACTTTGTGTCCTGATCAACACTGCCTGGGAC
>VZUA01010889.1:12184-27526 GCA_013401035.1 Horornis vulcanius | reverse complement strand
TCAGGTCACATCCCTGACTCTGTTGGGAGTTTTCAGGATTTTTTTTTCAGGTTTTTTTTTTTGTTTGTTTGTTGTTTTATTTGTTTGTTTGTTTTGTTTTCTTCTCTTCCTGTACTTCTACATTTGTGTGGGGTTTTTTTGTGGTTTTTTTGGTTTTTTTTTTTTTTTTTAATTTTCCTAGTAAAGAACTGCTATTCCTATCCCCAAATCTTTGCCTGAAAGCCCTTAATTGCAAAATTATAATTTGGAGGGAAGGGGGGGTTACATTCTCTATTCCAGGGAAAACTCCAGTTTTCCTTGGCAGATACCTGTCTCTCTAAACCAAGACAGCATCACTCTGGATAGGTTGAGTTTTTTGTTCCTTTTTCACTTATTAAAGAGTCAATTGACCCACAAGTTTTTCTTTGTCTTGCTCTTCGAATTTCTTTCCCTCTTCTAGTTGAGGGAAGTGAGCTGATCTGGGTCTTACTGCTGTCGCTATAGGATATGCAATGAACACACGCACACATCAAGTCATCAGGGCAAGAAAAAAGCGAGTTTATTTGCTACTTCAGTTTATATAGATTTTGGACAATGACCAGGGATTGGAGGATGAAGGTTGCCACCTCTCCAACCACACTGGTCAAACTAGAAGTCCATCAAATTTCTCCTCCCCAAGAGAAGAATGTCAACAAGAAAGAGTTACAAAAGCATTACTTTGTTTACATAAAAATGTGTAAGAAACTCATAAATGTACACATCAGAAGGCTAAAAAGAACAGGGTGACAAACTGCTGACTGCAGTTAACCTCCTATAATCATGAAGCTTGCAATTTTCCTCTAATTTCAGTCTTGCCAAGAGGGGAACTAAAAGTTGACCCATTAGAATAAGTTTTCTTGAAACTATTGAAAGCTAGGTCAGAAGGACTTTTTCTATACTTGTGCTTTGTATCAAAATCTGGTTTATTTCGAGGTGAAAAGTGAATAATTAATTCTTAAGAGATGTTTACATTCTTTATAGAACTTTACTGAAGCTTTATGGCTTTGGTCTATTTAACAGAAATCAAATCTTTAGAAGAGTGAATGCTGGCAGCTCTAACGAGAAAAAAAGTCATGATGCAGTCACTATGTCATTCTACCATCATATTTTGGCTTCAAGACATTTTCTATCATTTGTTCATTTTCAGATCTTGAAATTCCTCCCACACCTCAGAAACATTTTTAGGTGATGCTGCATGCTCAGGATTCGTTTCCAGCTTAAGAGAAATGTGCAAGCAAATGCTGAAGTTTTGGCAACAGATATGGAGAGACTTACTATGGTAGAAACTTCAGTCTGAAATCAATTTCTTGGAAACAGGGTAAATTCAATATGTTTAAATTGCATACTTTTCCCAGTAAGAGGGAAAGAGATGCTATAATTGTTACTGAAAAGCCTAGTAGTATGATTCAGAACTAGAAAATGCAGTTCCAACTCTGTGATCTTATCACCAGCTCAATCCAGCTCTATCAGAAGGAATGAGGAAGAACTCTAGGAGTCTCACTTTGTATTTGTTTTTGTGAGAAGGCTAGGAAAGAGGGAAGAGGAAACTTGGTTCAAAGAAAAACAACCTAAGTTTGTGATTTCTGCAATAGTTTTATAGAGCTAAGTGAGCCTGGAAAAAGATACCAGCCCACAAGATACCTATTAGCTTTAAAGTACCTTTAGAATTATTTTTTAATAGAATTTCCTATTTTATGAGCAATGGAATCAGCAGAGCAATATTTGAACCAATATAAGATTTGGAGGACTGCATTCTTCTCCTGGTTCATTCGCTGCTATGAGTTGTATACTGATTCACACAGTCTCAGGATCTGACTCTGTCACTCCATTAAGATCACTTGTTCCCCTGCTACTCTGCACAGAAACAAAAGTAAAGGGAAAAAACAGTCTTCCCGAGTTACTAGGACACCATAAAACACCATATACATCAGAGAGTACCTGGGTTAGTGTTTTGACTCCTATACCTGCTTTGCTGCCCAGATCTTTTACATCCATACTGAAAATTTGAGACAGGGAGTATACTAGAAAATAGCCACGGAAGAGAGAAGATGCAGCAATTGTTTTGGGATTCTTCTCAACTAGAAGAATCTTTCTTACATGGCAATAAATTAAGCCTTGGGCCCCAAAAGTAAGGTTGGGGGAAAAGAGCAGAGAATTGTGAACAAGTTTTCCACCTTCTCTTTTTGCTGCCCAGCTGCATAGCAGCAGAATGTTTAGTCTTTAATGCTAAGTATGCATCTGAAAGTTGAAAAGTTCTGAGTGCTGGAGTGAAAGTCTATTGGTTTTGATAAATTTCACTTTTCCCTCTCTTACATGTGGAGATAAGATTATAATGAAGATTCTGTGAAGTTAAAGGTCACTGTAGGCATTTCCCAGGAGGAACAGGAAAAGGAAATACGTTTTTATACCATACTTAAGTTGCTATTCATTTCATTCATTCAGAAGGTTCAACAGACAGCAGATGCATATTACCTAAGCAGAGGACTTTAACAATAGGAAAATTCAGTGTTTAGCTGCTGGTTTAGGCTCAGTGTACACAAGAGCAACTGCCCCTATATTATATTCACTCATTTAAAAAGCAATCCTCAAACAGTAAGGAATGTGAAACTGATAGAAATCTATTTCAAGACAGTATGAATTTGAAGCAATTAAGAGTTTAACAATGAAACCTGGAGCCCTGTTCTCCAGTAAACAGTGAATCATTTGCAGTCAAATGGCAATGAAATTTAGTAATGTATTGGCCTGATTTATATTATGAATCAATATAAGTATATAATTTTTTTAATGCAAAATTTAGAACTTTGTTGAAGTTCAAGGAAAAACAAGGAAATGGTCAAGTACAACAGAGGCTATTCAGAAAACTTTAATATAATAGGAGCATTTCTCTTTGGATTTTATTTGGCAGAAGGGAGAACCCTGCACTTTCCTCTTACATGTTCTTGACATTCAGGTTTGTTCATAAATTTACTCAATAGCTTCTTCCAAAGGAACTCCATATTGGGATTTTTGTTTATCTCTGGAAGAAGTGTAGGATTATATGTCCTATCACAAAAGAGCAATTTTGTTAAAATCCATTTTGGGGATATTGTTGTAGTGATGACCAAGTGGCTTGAACCCCTTGGGTTTTACCAACCCACCAGAAATCTGGTATTTCTTCCTCCTCCACTATTCAATATTCCTGCTGCTGCTACTCTTGATCCTGAAAACATATGCACATTTCCTAGATCTCAGTATAATGCTATTTCTCACAAAGGTAAAAAATGGTCTTGTTCACTTCCTAAAATTGTGCAAAAAATAGCAACGTTTGAATTGTTGTCCCAGGTGGCTAAACTGATGAATTTGGTGGCCTAGTGTGTAATGAAAACATACAAAATACAAAATTAGTCACCAAAATACAAAATATTTACTATTTACTGCCTCGCCAGAGAGGCTAAAGGGTGTTTTAACTTTCTACTGCAAATATCAAATGAGTTGCCTAAAGTTCACATGACAGAAAGGTATCACTATTTCAACTGAACCAACCATCACAGAATCAGAATATTCTGAGCTGGAATGGACCCTCAAGGATCACCAAAGTCCAACTCCTGGCCCAGTTACCCAAGAATCCCACCATGTGCCAGACAGTGTTGTCCAAAGACTTCTTGAACTCTGTCAGGCTGGTTCTGTGACCGCTTCCCTGGGGTGCCTGTTCCAGTGCCCAGCCACCCTCTGGGTGAGGAATCTTTTCCTGATATCCAACGTAAATCTCTCCTGACAGGACTTCAGGCCATTCCCTTGTGTCCTATCACTGTCACCAGAGAGCAGAGATCAGTGCCTGCCCCTCCCCTTCGCCTCACGAGGAATCTGTAGACTGTGTTGAGGTCTGAATTCAGTCACCTCTTCTCCAGCCTAAACAGATCAAGTGATCTCAGTTGCTCCTGCTATGGCTGCCCTTCTAGATCCTTCATTATCCTCATACTCCTCCTTTGGACATGCTCTTATATTTTATAACTTTTTTTATATTGTGGTACCCAAAACTGCCTCAGGACCTGAGGTGAGGCCCCCCCAGCTCAGAGCAGAGCAGGACAGACCCCTCCCTTGCCCAGCTGGTGATGCTGTGCCTGATGCCCCACAGGACACCTTGGCCCTCCTGGCTGCCAGGGCACTGCTGACTCATATCCAGCTTGCCATGGACCAGGACCCCCAGGTCCCTTTCCACAGCACTGCTCTCCAGCCTCCTGTTCTCTAATCTACACATCCCACCAGGGCTGCCCTGTCCCAGGTGCAGAATCCAGCACTTTCCCTTGTTGAGCTTCATATGGTTTGTGATTGCCCATCTCTTTAATATATTGAGGCCTCTCTGCAGGGCTTCTCTGCCTTCAAGGGAGTTGACAGCTCCTCCCAGTTTTGTCATCTGCAAGCTTAATCTCCCTTCTAATGCTGCATCCAAGTTGCTTACAAAGATGTTGAAGAGCATGGGGCCAGAATGAGGTCGCCCCAACCACTATCAGCCTTTGTGCCTGACCTGTGAGCCAGTTGCTTAGCCATTGCATGATGTGTTTATTCAGCTGAATCCCAGACTTTTTATCCATAAAGGCATTTGTTGCTGTTGGACATGAAAGAAAGAGCTTGATTCCTGTTCAAAGTAGAAGATCAGAGGGGTCTATTTACAATTCACCCCACCTTTTTATAACATGCTGCTGTAAAAAGGCATATTATTGGTCCATAGAATTAACACCTCTCTCCACTGATTAAATAACAGAAACAACACCTGGAGAAGTTTTTATGAGAACTTAGAAATGTTATGGTTATTTACAGGAACTTGTCCTTAAAAGAAAAACTCCTAAAAAATCTTCCCATGAAAAGAAAATCAGCTACTGACAGGCTGAAAACCTTACAGACTCAAAAATATCAAGCCCACAGATATTGTGTAAGTATCAAATACCTTACTGAAATCCAGAAAGATTATGTTAACATTGTGCAGGCCAGTTTCCTGTTGAAGACTTATGGTTTAATTTTCACAGAATCAACTTTTTATGTGTCTTATAGTTTCTGAAAATCTTTTTCAATAGGTTTGTTTGCAAAGGTTTCTGAAAATATTTAATATGCACCAGAAAACTGAGTTCAGTGTTCAGGTTTGGCTACCTTTTCTCAGAAATTCAGAAAAGATGACTATTACTGTTAGAAAGCCTAAATTCACTTTCCTCATTGCTCTGGGATAATACATGCATGTATTATTTTTTACTTCCCTGCAGAGGGTTTTTGCTAGCAGGCAGCTGATTTATCCCAGTTGTGTATTTCTTCATCATTGTGTAGAACCTGTACTTCATGCTGAACTCAGTGTGAGAGTTATGGGATAAAGATGAACATAACTAGAAGAAAACCTAAGTTGGAGACCAAGAACTCTTTTTGGTTTTTCTGCAGTATAGCTCCCCAGCATTGTTGTCTGTTGTGAACCGTGCTATGCAGCCCAGCCAAAGGTGACAGAGGAATTGTGCGGTGACAGAAGGGCTGGGAGGGACCTTTGCTGAGACCTCCCCAGCATGACCCAGACTGACCCCTCAGCCTTTCCCTGGTGTTCAGCTTGTACCTGAAGGAAAACAGAGTTGTGTATACAAGTAAACCAATCTGTGATTGCCTAGATCAGAACCCATAGCCAGTATAAGGACATTAAGAAAATTCAAGAGTGCTGGAAATGGGGACGTTTGCCTCCACCATAGAGTAAGAGTGAAGAAGACAGGCAAAAATTGTGTTTTCCAGTAAAAGAAAAATAATGTTAAATCGAAAGTGCAGTGGCAACATAATGAGAAAATTATGTGCATAGATTCTAGATACTTAAATTCAAAAAATTCAGTGCTAGAGGGCATATAATTAATTGATACTTTAAAATTACCTTCACAGTTTGTATATTACTTTAGTCTTTCTTTTGATGTTTGGACATTATTATATACAAGATCATGGAAGTGTTATATCAACTTTCACAGTAAAAGGTTCTCTGGAAATTTTGTGTTTGCAAACTAAAGGTATTAAAAATTAAAACAATGTTGGATTTTATTACAAATTAACCCTATATTTTCTGCAACTGATAATTTCACAACAACATTTTTTGGCCAATTTTAATTTTATCACTGCAATCTTAGGGAGAAAAAAAACTACATATATTTTGTCCAAAAACCACAATCTAGATTATACTTGGTTTTTTTGCTTTTCTTCAGTAGGGTTTTGCTTTTGATCTTAGCTGGACTACAAATTGGTTGTCTTTGAGTTCAAAACTACCTCAGTGTCAGTCTCTCCTAGAAATTGAACAGCATGCATATTTTTTTGAAGGCCCTCACTCTAATCTCACATGAAATCATGGTAAGTCATTTGTGATTCAGTGAGCTTCTCCACTGCCAGGCATAGAAAAAGAAAGTCCATGGAGTACCAAGATAGCCACCTGTCATGCTGAATAGCTTTGTTTCACTCTTGACCTCATCCTTTTCTNNCTCTTGACCTCATCCTTTTCTTCTGTTTAATTCCTTTGTTTCTTTTCAAAATTTCAAATATCTTTTTTTTAATAAGAGAAGAAACTCTCTTACTTGCTGTGTACAATACTTAGCAAAATGTTATCTTACTTTTCTAGCCTAGTACAGTGACAGGAAGAATAGGAAATACTTGGTTAATAGGATTAAAAAAAAAAATCCATATTATTAGTCATTTAATTCTTTGTAGGTTTGGTTAATGAAATCCAGGTCAAAGGAATCCCTAGACCTACTTTATTGTGTTAAAGAACAGCTTTTTTTTTTCCTTCATAAGACACTTGAACATGCATAGAAGCAGCTGTGTGGAAAGCATGTTCTTTAAAGTGAGCTCTGCAGAAGAGGAAAATAAAGAAACAAAAAATCACTTTTACTGCACTTAAGGTCTTTAGAAATATTGTGCACAGAGATTATTACACTGATGTGAATAGCAGGTAGAGCCTTGGGGGTCATTCTAATTGACCAAGGACAGCTTTCGCATTAGAGGTTTTAAAACATGAAGTTCATTAATGTTTGCCTTCAGACACCATGGATGCTAATGTGGGAGCTCAGGGAAACTGAATATTCTTCTCTTTGGTTACAATCTCATGTGTTTTTTTTCTTTCAATGCACCAACATGATGACCTGCAGCCATAGTGTGGCAACTGGAGCAGAATCCACATGTGGCTGTTAGTCTTAGAAGAAGAATTATGATCCAATAATTTCAAATCCTAGGGTTTTTTTAAATAATTGATTTAGATTTAGTAATTAGATTAGTCTTGTGGGTTGTAATAATCCTCTGCCTCTATTCAGTTTGGGGTTGATACTCAATATGCTGTGGAGGTTCTTTAAGATAAGTTGAAGTTGCAGGAGAATTCAGCATCAAATTGTCATTTTGCTGCAGGATCAGGGTGTTTCCTTTTGAATTGTTTGGAACACAGTAAGAAATTTGTGGATGTTATGCTGTCAGTCCTGCTCAAAATGCTTTGGAGAGGGTAGCATGGTTCTGTGCTGCTATTGGGCTGGTGATTCATTATTTCTCTCATCATGGTAAGAAACACTATTTATTCTCTTAGAGCATATATAAGAAACCATATGTCTTCTAGATGTGGCTAGATGATGAGGATTTCAGGCAGATCACAGTCCTATGCATTTGGAAAGGGCTTTCCAGTCTTTCCAGTCAGGCAGAGAGCTGACCCAAAGACATATCAATCCCAGCACCTGCTTCATTTTGTCAAAATGAAAGGGCTGCCGAGGTGTGTGAGGACAGGTCTTCAGACTTTCTTTTGCCTTGTCGCTTAGTTTATGTGATAATGAAAAGCTCTGTGATATTGTTTTGATTTTGGCAGGCTGTGAGCTATATAAATTATTTGTTCTCATGTTCTCCTTAGCACAAGAGGTTCTATTGCTCCTGTGTGTGAGGAGGAGAGGTCGTGTTTTCTCCTTGAAGTCTTTGGTGAAGGACAACAGAATAGACTGGAGAAGCTAAAAAGAGTGGAAAAAAGAATGGAGCTTACCAGAACTATATAATTTCTGTTTTTTAATGAGAAGTAAATGAATCTGCCAGCGTGCAGTGATGATAAATGTTTCTAGGGGAAAAAAACCGCATGAAACTGGGCTTTTCTTCCCCATGGAAAAACATAAGCCTATGAACAGTGAAGACCAGAAGCTATTCAAAGAAGTTCATGCAGTCAAAATATCTCTAAATTTTATCTTTGGCTTCTATTTGCCAGTGGGGAGAATGCTGCATTTCCTATTTCACTCTCCTGTGATTCAGTCAGTCCAGCTGACTCACACAGTTAGCCTCTCCAAAGGAATGGTTGCTGTGGACATGGCTGCCTCCCATTCACACCTTGAGAGGAGAGATTCCCCATCATAAAATTAGGACTGAACCCAAATGACAATAAAAAGATCAGCTTCAGCAATTCAGCTGGGGTGCACTTGGGGTAATTTAGATAGAACAGTCTCATATGTTAAAACATAACATCCAAAAGTTTGGTTCCTGGTCCTGTCATGAAATCTCAGTGAAACTGGTGCCGACAGCTTTCCTGACATATGAAATAGTTAACATATTCAGTTGAATTTACTTGGGAAATTGTAGAAGCTTGTCAAATTCTGTCTTCTCTTCACAAGTTAAATTCCAAATAAATACATGCTGAATAAGTTAAGATGCAGCACTAAAGTTATGATATTTTAATAGTAGTTTTTTTAGTCAAAACTTATGAAGTCTTAAGAAACAAAACTCATAAATGAATGAAATTATGGCTAAAATATCATTGCACTTACTAATCCATCAATTTTTTAAAACTCTGATAGAATCTTTTTGCTTTTTAGAAACTGGAGAAAAGGGAAAGAACAAATTAGACTAAACAAAAGTTGAGAAAAGAGAATATATTTAACATTGTGTAGTGGTAAAAAGAACAGGAAAAATAATAAATAAGAATGTTCTGAATTGGAAACTAGCTCTGAGTCTCATTAAAACCTTAACTGCTTTAGGCTTTCCCTTCTCTCACCTGCCACCCACTGATGACCTATGAGTCACCAACTATTCCAGCTTCATCAGAAACCTTTATTAAATTATTTTAAACCTTAAAGCCCCGTGTGATAAGAAAAAAAACAACACATCATCCTTTATACTTTTGAATTATAAGATTATCTGTAGATAACAGAAATCTCATTTTCCATTTATGCATCTATATGTATATATATGTATTAACTACTACAGTACGCATAACTGTTTTAAAGCTCATTAATACAGTAAATTATGAAAACTGGTGATATTTTAGCTCATTACAATTCACTGTTCATAAATCAACCCTTTCAGAAAATAACTAGAGGACTTTCAGGATTACTCAGAGTATCAGCCTCTGGGCAGCAAACCACGTCCATCAGGAAATACAATTCTTTTATTTTATGCTGGTTAGTACAACTCAAAAGGGCTATTGATTTAATTTTTTTTTTCTTATTCAATAACAATGAATAATAGTAAAGGCACTGTTTCATCATTGTTTTTCTCTGTTAACAAGAGCTTGGCTGTAGTCATTGCCCAGATGCTTCTCAGCAATCATGTGTACAAGTAGCTACCTGCTGTTTGTCTCATCAAGACACAAAAAACATCTCTGTGAATAATTGCAAAGTCACTGAAACTTATAGTCTCTTATTGACTTGATGGAACTGCTCAGGAAGGCAGTTTATTAAGTAGTAGGTGTGGTTCCTAACCGCTACAATATCAAGAAACTGAGATGCATTGTAATGCTGCTTGGTTCCTGCTGTGTGCCCGGCAGAGCAGTCATTGGGAGTTCCTGCCTTCAGGAGAGGATTTGCAGATCTAGATTCTGTAGTGGGAAGGAATCACTGTTAGTTACAACTCAGCTGAGGGGTAAGTCCACATCCTCTTCACCTGCACTTTTCACACGTACTCTTCAAAACAGAATTTTTCTAATGGATGACTTTGGTGCTTCCTCATTTGTCATTTCAGATGTTATTTATTTTGCCTCCAGAGTACTGTTCCATCAGGGTTTGTGGCCAGCCTTCCCCTAGATTATGGGCTAGTATAAGTGCAAATAAAAAAAATATTTCCCTAAATTCACAGGACAAAGGAACACGGCCAACAAAGGACTTGATGGGTTACATCAAATATTCAAAATATCAGTAGCAAAGGGGCTGATGCGTTGTGGTGTGCACAAATAGAGTGAGGTGAGGATAAGAAATATCTAGGGGTTTTGGCTTCTCTATGGTGAAGGACATGTTTATATTCAAGCATATGAATAAACTTTCAGAAATTATCACACATGGTTTAAGTTGCATTTAAGCGTGTGACTTGCAACTCTCAGGTTAGGAAATTAATCCTGTCTGAACCTCTTCATCAACAGGTAAGAGGATCGTTTAGATATGACTCATAAGATGGAAAGAGCCATTGAGAAACCAATGTCAGTACCAAAATATAACCTTTTGCTGTGTGAACTGATACACTGGTGTAACTTCTTCCTCTTGCTTAGTCTGGATTGTGTCACAGTATGCACTTTTAAATTTTTCTTTTATCTTCTTTTTCTTTCTTCCCTTTTTTTTTTTTTTTTATTTTTAATATATATACATAATTAAGTGGGGGGAAAAAAAAGTGATTCAGTTTTGCCTTTTAAGATAATTTTTACTTATGATAAATCTCCCCTCTGGTCAACTGTAAGGCTGATTTAAGTGTGTTGATTAAGAGGGAATCAAGTCCACCCACTGTGACTTTTTTAACTTTTGTTCTTCTCTTCCAACATGTTTTCCTCTCTTCACACAATTATGTACTTCCTGCTTATTTCTTAGTTCTTTTTGTTATAGCTTCTATTTATGCTTTAACCTGGTTTTATTTTCTATTAATATATAATGACATTTTGAATTTTCTCTTTTTTTTTCCTCCTCAGTTGACTGGTCTTCTCATTGCTTTTTGGAGAAGTTAAAATGTATCTCCTCCCTATCTAGAAATCCTCAAAGATTTCATGTTGATTTCTGGGTTTATTACAGAGTCTCTACTCCAAAGCTATTTTGCATCATGTCTGCCTGTTATACTAAAATCTAAAAATCTCAAAATGTGTCTATCATCATGACATTCCTCAGTCTTAGAACTAGCTGTTTGGAAAAAGCTTGATTAAAAACAATAAATAAAACACAGAATTGGTGTATCTTTAAAGCAGATGTTTCCGCAAAAAAGAAGACACAGATTGCTGGTAGATGAGAGGCTGGACCTGTCCTGGCCATGGGCACTTGCAGCCCAGAGAGTCAAATGTGCCTTGGTCTGCATCCCGAGCATCGTGGGCAGCAGGGCAAGGGAGGGGATCCTGCCCCTCTGCTCTGCTCTGCTCTGCTCTGCTCAGATCTCACCAGGAGCTCTGCATCCAGTTCTGGGGCACCCAACAAAAAGTGGGCACAGACCTGCTGGATTGGGTCCAGAGGAGGCCACAAACATAATTACACAGATGGAACACCTCTCCTATGAGGAAAGGCTGGGAGAACTGGGATTGTTCAGCCAGGGGAAGAGAAGGCTTTGGGGTGACCTAACTGAGGCCTTGCAATACCTTACGTACAAGAAAGGTGGAGAGGGACTTCTTTTATGCATGAGTAGTGACAGGACACCAGGGAATGGCTTCAAATTGAAAAAGTTTAGATTAGACATTAGGAAGAAATTGTGTACTGTAAGTGTGGTGAGGGACTGGCACAGGCTGCCCACAGAAGGTGTGGATGCACCATCCCCGAAGTGTTCAAGACCAGGCTGGATGGAGTTCTGAGCAACCTGATGCAGTGAAAGGCATTGCTACCCATGGCAGAGGGGCTGGAACTAGATGGTTTATAAGATCCTTTTCAACTCAAACTATTCTATGAGTCCATAATTTTACATAACTATATCAGAGAACCATCTTTTAAGAAAATGATTAAATATCTGCTTGAACAACCTATGTGAAAACAAAAGAGATTTCACTGTAGATCTAGAATTCTAAGTAGTTAGAACACAAGGAATAATGGCTGCATCCTTCTGCTGAACCATGTACCTCTCTTTCCTTGAGGTAGATCACCAAAACACATTGCATTTTAAAATTAACTATTTGCAACGGTAAACAAAATAAATTATGGGACATTTTATGCAGATTAAAGAGCTTTTGATCCTCTTCTAAACTTGTAATAATAATCTCAACTGCTGACCTTCAGAAGACCATATCTAATGCCGCTGGGTTCTACTAAAATGACTGCCTGCTCATTATGTTTTTAGCACACTGATTTTTTTAATCATCTCACCTAAGCAGATTATATTGTTGTCTAGTAGATACTGTCCTTTCTTTTTAATAAGCACTTTGTAAAACACTGAGTATTATTAGGGTAGAATCATCTTTTACAGGTTTTCTGGAAGCTTAGTAGAACTTCTTCTTATGAAACAATATAGGATATCAAAAAAGAAAATTTCCACAGGATTTCTGGAGCAAAAATGATAGAGGAAGGAAGGGGTGCTGTTCTTCCTACAAAACCATGATCATACATGAATTACTGCCCTGGTTTCAACTAGAATAGTTACTTTTCCTCCCAGTAGCTGGTACACTGCTGTGTTTTGGATTTAGTATGAGAATGACTGGTACCACATTGATACGCTGATGTTTTGGCTGTTGCTAAGTAGGGCTTACCCTAAATCCAGGACTTTTCAGTGTCCCATGCCCTGCCTGTGAGCAGGTGCACAAGAGGCTGACTGGGGACTGGTGACCCAAAGGGATGTTCCATCTATAAAAAATCATCACCAGTGCATAATCTGGGGTGGATTTGCCAGCAGACACAGGTGACTGCTTGGGGATAGGCTGGCATGGCTGATGAGCAATGGTATTACTGTGCATGGTTTGTTTCTCTTGGGTTCTATTTTCCCTCTCTCATGTTGTTGTCTCCTTTTCCATTACAATTATTGTTATTAAATTTTATTTTGTTTCAGTTATTAAACTGTCCTTAGCCCAGTGGTTTTGGTTTCTTTTCCTAATTCTCCTCCCCATCCTGCTGTGGGACTGGGCGGCAGGGCTAGAAGTGAGTGTGGTGATCAAGAAACTTCATGGTACTTAGTTGGCACCTGGAGTTAAACTATGACAATGATCACAAATGAAGAGCTGTATTTTCCTGCCTTTCTCTCTCCTCTCAGTGACCTGCCACTGCTCTCTTTTCACTGTGCCCTTGTTTTAGTTTGTTTGTTTGCTTGTTTTTGACAGGGTCTCTTTTTTATCTTTGAAAAAGTTAATGATCTTTTAATTTTCTCTCTCCTATTCTTGTGGTCTAATTCTGCACAGTATCAGAGAAACTTTTATGTTTCTTAGCTCAAAAAATCAAGCTCAATTTCCAAAGAATGACCCTTTGGCTTTTGCTGTACTCTCTAACAAATGTAATCTTATTCTGCAAAGCTCTTTCATATAGGCTGAGCTTATTCCAATTAAAATAACTCTAGCCTTAATAAACAAAATTGGAGGTGGGAGGACGTTCTGGATTTATTTTGGCCTACTATAACATGCTTTGTAAATAGCATGTTATCTATGTTGGAATTATCTCTACCACTGTTTAGGTATAAAAATAACAAAACAAATGGGCCTATAAAGGTAAATCTGTCTTGTGCTGTCAAAGTAGCTGTACTTGTCTGTCTTCCAAGAAAAAAACAAACCAAAACCTTGAAAAGCAACGTCTTTTAAAATAACACGGAGAAATCAGTACAGTAGTTAAATTCATGCCATCTATCTGAACGACAAGTGATACAATATTTCCTTAACCATAGTAAAAGTAAACTAGAGACAACCCACAGACATGGGCATTTGGTGAGTGGGTAGCAGCACAGTCATGCCTGAGGAGTAATGGCACTGTAATTGGTATTTTTTGCTTTTGCTCTCACTCTATGCAGCTTCCAGCAAGTGGGTACTCTTCTGCCCCCACAACTCCTCTTATCTGCATGGACTGGGGGAGTGCAGACAACTGAGAGAATTTCTAAAACACTCCAAAGAAAATCAAACTTTTCTCTCATTATGTTTAACTATAAGACATGTCTGTTTTGTTGTTGTAAAGCTGCGCTGTCTCAGTGTGAAGCCTTCAGGAACCCTCCATAAACATGCAGGGCTACACCAAGTTCTCTATAATCCTCTCCAGATTACTTTATTCCCACAGTAATTGCGTCCTTACCTCTCAGCAACTTTATGGCAAAAGACAGAGAAAATAGATGGCCTTGCACTGTGAGTTAGCAAACAATCTCATGTTCTTCTCATATGTATATTGGGGGATAATGGTTCCAAAACAGATTACATTTTTTTGTGAAACATCCCACTTACCAGCCTCTAGGGTTATGTTCACAATCTTACTTACTGTTACACAGTTGGTAAGAAGAATCCTGTGGAACACATTTGACCTTTATATGGAAAATTTGTCACAGTGGCTAAGGAACACTGTAAAATGTATAGGTTTGACTCTCTTTTGAAGTCATCAACTCCCCAGAAAAGTAATTTTTTCACCCACAGATTTCTCCATTCTACTCTCACATCAGTGAATCTGACTGGCAGATATTTTGCAGGGGAATATTCTGGGGGAAATTATGTGTTCTTTTGGTTTTATTATTAAACTGTATATTCTTCTGACTGCTCTTCAAGAGCACAGAACTTAGATAAAATGCTAGTTATACTGAGGTGTGGAAGCTGCTATTCTAAACTTAGATTGGATTTAGTTTTGCTCTCCTTCACAAATTTAAGACTGAATTTATGTGCAAGACTGGTTAACTTTGATGGAAAGTCTGATTTGACTGTGTTTGGAGCATAGCCAACTGTGTTTACTTTTAGGTGCAGACCTTAAGTTTACCAACATTTAATTATTCACCTGTGCTTTCTGTTATGAGAGGCACTTTCCCCTACACCTTTGCAGAAAATGGGGTGGCAGTCTGTTAAACACTGCTATTTATGTGCCTCTGCCAATATTTTATGGGATCAGAGTTCACAGTGCACGCATTAATTAAAGCACTACAAAAAAGTCAATGCTACAGACTGGGAAAATGTCAGCATCTTCTTGAATGAAACAATGCAGTTAGGTTTGTGATTGCAGAGATTGTGTGACTAGAGAAAAATACAGAGCCTGATGCAGAAAAGTATAGCCAGTCTTACTTTAGTGCAGTAGTGAGCATTGCAGGTGTTGAGTAGTGTTGTCCGCAAGGCACACACATGAGGTACTGTGTCTTTTAGTGAAAGCTGGCTACAGTGTGAAGAGCACTACAGAAAGCAGACAGAACTGGTATTCTTGGTTTTTTTCTGTGAAAAATGGAATCCTAGTGAAATAACTTAGGGACACCTAGAAATTTAGGAAAAACCCCCATGTG